>PVJX010047885.1:0-11692 GCA_004027295.1 Dolichotis patagonum
AGGTGTGAACTTAAGACCCCAGCTACCGGCTTGGGGGGTCACAGCCCGAGCTCTGGTCTCTGGACCCTGTTTTACACTCTTCCTGCCATTCTGTCCCACTGGGTTCTATGATCCTAGAGGTAGTAGAGGTCAGTATACATTTGTCAGTCTTTTGAGGGTTTTGCTATGTAGTACAGGCTGACCTCAAACCAACGGTGTTCCTCCTGCCTCAGCCTCCCAAGTGCTAGGGGTACAGGCATACGACACCATGGCTGGCTGAGTGAGGCTGTGTAAGTGCAGGTGTGGGGGGCAGTGTGGCCCTCTGCCAGGACAGTGGCTTCTCTGTCAGAGCGCTCCAGGCGGCTGGCACACCTGGTGCAGCTGTCCGATTGGCTGGAGGCACTCACACGTGTGTGTACACGGTCCACGTTGGTGACTTGGGGCTGGCGGAGGGTCAGGTGCCGTCCTGGCAGAAGTCTAATGCAAGCAGCAAAGCTATTTTGATTTTTTTTCTTATAGTCACATTACGGAAGTAAACAGAAATGGGCGAGACGAATTTTGATAATGTGCTGGACATGGTGGCGCATACCGGTAATCACAGTGCTCAGGAGGCTGAGGCAGGAGGATCGGAGTTCAAGACCAGCCTGGGCTACACAGCCAGTTGAAGGCCAGCCTGGATTATATAGTTAGATCTTGTCTTAATAAATAAGTAAGTAATGTTTAATTGTAGATTTCATTTGGTCCAATAAACCCAACAGTTACCATGTCAGCATACAGTTGACCTAAAAACCATTAATGAGACATTTTCTGTTGTATTCGTGCTAAATTGTTGAAGTCTAGGGTATTTTTTTTACCCCGACAGAGGGTCAGTATTTGAATCAACCGTAGTTTACATCATCAGCAGCCACCCCCGAGGCCAACATACGTGAAGTTAGGCCAAGAGACAAGACAGTAGGGGTTCGAACCCCAGACCCACCTCTCACTTCTGAACTTTGGGTGAATCACGAAGCACCTGTGTGTTAAGGTTGCCTATACTGTGATGGGGTGTGTGTGTGTGTGTGTGTGTGTGTGATTGTGATTGTGTGTGTGTGTGGTCCTGGGGATTGAACTCAGTGCCCTCACACTGAATAATATCCTAAGCCATTTATTTATTTATTCATTCATTTATTCATTTTTTAAAATTTCATTTTGAGGCCAGTTTTCTGCAGCTGATCCAGGCTGGACTCAAGCTTTCAGCGTTCCTGCCTCAGCCTTCCATCGTGCTGGGATCTTAGGAATGTGATTTTATGCCCAGGGAAGGGCCATCCCCTACCCCCCTCACCTTTGATAGTGCAGCTCAGTGATTGGGCGCCCGCCCAGAGCACCTGTGAGGCTGAGGTGGTCACCAGCACAAAACAAAAAAGCAAACCAAAAAAATGGAGTGCACTGCCAACACTTCTAAACATCTGTGCATGAGAGGCAAAAACCCCACCACGAGCCACATCCCAGCCATAGAAGTTTTTCATACATATTTGACGATTTAAAGAGAAGGTCTGGCCACGGCTCCATACTGGCCCACACATTTATTTTAGAGCATGGGTGGGCTTATTAGAGTAGCATCTCTGTAATCTCAGCGCTCAGGAGGCTGAGGAAGGACGGTCACAATTCTAATGCCAGCCTGGGCTACACAGTGTGTGACCTTGTCTCAAAAAACAAAAATAAGAAAAAGAAAGAAGGGAACTCTTGAGAGGTATAAGAGATTGAAAGATGATGGACGGATGGATGGATGATCTATGCCAGAGAGCCAAAACCAAAACAAAGAGTAGGAGATGAACGGAAGCAGACAGATTTGGTAACTATGCGGCAGTCATAGTGGGAGCTGGGGACCCATCTTAGGGAGGAGCCCTGCCTGGCAGTCTGTGTGTGCATTCTGAGACAGGGTCTCCCTTATGTCTGAATTTTTCAGCCAGGGCGTGTGCCTGCCATTCTCCTGCCTCAGCTTTCCAGAGTGCTAGGATTACAGACAAAACTACTCTGCCTGGTTTAGCCTTTAATTCTCTAAAAACATGTAAAGAAGGAAGGAATGAAGGAAGAAAGAAAATAAATATGAGCCTAGAAAAAACCCACAAATGCTTGCTGGTGAAGTGGTGTCCAACTGTGAACTCAGGAGGCTGAGGCAGGAGGATGGGGGTTTGAAGCCAGCCTGGATGATTTAATAAGCTGTTGTCTCAAAAGTACACTTTAAGAAAGGACTGGGGTGTAGCTGAGTGGTGGAGAACATGGCTGATATGCTCAAGGTCCTGAGTCCAGTCCCCAGCACCTCAAAACAAAACTCTCCCACAGAGACCATGTGAAAAAGGTCAGAAAGGAGTATTTTACAAGTTCATCCTAAATTTCCCTTCTTTAACAGGTAGAAGTGCAAGAACTATCTTGATATGTGCAGAAATAAGAATTTGGAAAACCAGTTATTTGTAATCAACTAACTATAATATTTACTGAGTTTGAATAGAAATGAATCTCTTTCTCTCTGTCTCTATCTCTGTCTCTCCCCGCTCTCTGTGTGTGTCTCTGTCTGTATCTCTGTCTGTCTCTCTCTAGTGTCTAGCATCTAACCTGGAGCCTCACAGGCGAGGTTGCTGCTCCCACCTGACAAAGTAAAGATACCGGCCAAAGTCATTCACCTGTGGTGCCCAGGCTGGCCTCAAACTCTCAGGGGTCCTCCTGCCTCAGCCTTCCAAGTACTGGGTCTGCAAATGTGTGCCTTCATGCCCAGCTTTGGTTTTAAACCTTTGGTAGGTAAGTAGCAGAGGACATTCATATAGCTACCAACACCAACATATTTTCTAAATCAGGACAATCATGACAGATAAGATTGGCAAATACAGTAAGATTAAAGCCTTTGTTTATCAAAGTCAGCAAATAGTCACAACAGATAAGATTGGCAAATACAATAAAATTAAAAGCCTTCATTTATTCAAATTTAATTTCACAGAAGGAACCATAAACTAAGACAACAGCAATACTACAGCAAAAGATTACAGTCCAGGCCACTTCCTCTAATCCAACCAGAAGAAAGCAAACAATCCTGTCTAACACTTTTCATATAAAATGGATCCACCTAGCTGGGTGTGGTGGCCTGTAAATTCAGTGCTCTGGGAGGCTGAGGCAGGAGAATCTCAAATTCCAGCATAGCCTGGGTAATTTGGTGACTTAGAGCATGTCTAAAAAGGGCTGGGATGTAGCTCAGTGCAGAGGCCCTGGGTTGTTTCATCCCCCCCCCCCCGTGTCTGTCTGTCTGTCTGTCTGTCTCTCTCTCTCTCTCTCTCTCACACACACACACACACACACACACACACACACAGATATGAACAGAATGGTAGTTCTTTTGCTTTTTGCTGGTCTCTGCCTTTTGTTTTAGGCTAGAGATAAAAATGTCTGTGGGACCCAAGAGTTTTCTTTGAGAGGTGGCCACTGGGGAGAGCTTGGCGGCAAACACTCGTCTCTCATGCCCAAGGCCTGGGTTCGACTCCCAGCGCTGCAGTCAGGAAAGAAGGAGCTGGAAAGGGAGGGCAAAGAGGAGCGAAGGAAAGACCCAGGCTGCGCTTCCCCGAGGAAGGTGGAGCCCTGGGAGCCTGGGAGCGCAGGGTGGATTCCTGGAGATAAGCAGTCCCTGCTTTGTAAATAGGAAAATCGGAATGGAGCGTCACTTATCTCCTAGATAAACCACTGGGATTAACAATGGAGGAGAGATTTGCAGACAAAAGGAGACCATCATCCAGGGGCCGTGCAGGGCCTTCTTGCAGTTCCGGTGGGAATTCCTGCTGCGGTTTGGTTTCTGAAGGGAACAAGCAAACTCCAAATATGCAAGGAGCGGCAAGGGCCGGGCTGGGGAGGGGCTGCATGGGGGTGCCCTGCCCCTCACTCACCAGTCACTTGCGCAGCTGGTGCTGGCGAGGGCAGCATGTCCTGTGGAACTGGGGCTTCCCTGGCCCCGTGGCTCGGCTGGGCTGCCTGTGGGCGGGGCTGGGGTGGGGACCAAGGTTGGCAACAGGCAGCTCTGTGCTTCCTGGTTGCCAACCCAGCAGGGCAAAATAGAAGACTGCTTGGGGGTGACAGAGGTGCACTTGGCCCCTGCTGGGGAGGCTCATGGTCAAGAGCAAGGAGAGGCCACGCTAGTCCTGCTCGTTGTCTTGACTTTTGTTTTTTGCGGCAGGGTCTCGCTATGTAGCCCAAGCTGACCTTGAATACACAGCGATCCTCCTGCCTCAGCTTCCTGCATGCTGGGATTTACTGGTGTGCCCAGCCTCTCTCTCCCTTTTCTGCATCCCTTGCAAGAGTTGGACATAGAGCAGACAGGGACAAAGGAGTGACAGGCCTTGGGTGACCAGCCTCAACACCAATAGTCACATGTGTTGTGGTTGTTTACCAAAGAGGTATTTTTATTTTCTACATTTCTGAGTCATTTTTTTTCCTTTTCCAGTTTACAGATTCTTTAAATCCTCTTTGAAGTTACTGAGTTATGCTTCCTTCTAAATATGGTGCAGTCACCAGATGCAATCCCAGCGCTCGGGAGGCTGAGGCAGGAGGATCCCTGCGAGTACGAAGCCAACCTGGGCTACACAGTAAGATGCTGTCTCAAACAACAGCACAATCCCCAAATCAAATATGCTGCTGTCCCCTTCAGCCCGAAGGAGGGTGGCCCAGCGGAAGCGCCTCACACCCTCGTCCTGCTCCTGGTCCCCGGCTGAGGCCCCAGTGGTGCAGGCTCCTTCGATGACAGGTCCTGCGTTGCTGAGACAAGGCTGCGTCATAAAACCAACTGTCCGCAGCCACTTAGGGCCTGGCGAGCGCCAGAGCTGCCTTCCAGATGGACACACTGAGGGTGGGTGGCGAGGGCCGAGTTAACGGACGCCTGCCCCGGGTCATAAACAGGCTGTTAAAGCCGGGCAGTAAACAACCTGCCAGGGACCATTTATGAATTCATTTTTTTGGAAAGGAAAAATGAACCAGCCAGGCGGTCTCCTTGGGTGAGCGGGTGGGCCTGGCATGAAGGGAGCCATCCTGGGGCGAAGGGACTCTGGCCCCCGCTGGCTCCAGCCCGCCTCTGGCTCTGTGACCTGGCAGTGGGGCCTGGGACGGGGCAGCCCTGTGTCGCACTCTGTCCCTCCTGGATCCTCCAGATGAACCCTGGAGGCAGGAGGGCGCAGACATAGGGTGAGGCCTCAGAAGGCAGGTGGGTCTCTCCTCCAGTGTGCGTCCTGAGAGGAAGCTGGGACACCGGCAGGGACTGGAGCCCGTGCCAGAGCCTGCCGGCTGCCAGCAGAGACCGAGGGGCGGTCAGGACTCTCCTCCCCAGCCTTCAGAGAGCACGGTCCTGCCAACACCAGCAGCCTTCTGGGCCCTGGCCGTCGAGCATGTTGGGTGTTTCTACAGTGCTTTGTTTTATTTTGTTTCATTTTTTGAGACAGGGTCTTGCTGTATAGCTCAGGCTGCCCTTGAACTTGCAGTGATCCTCCTGCCTCAGCCTCCCGAGTCTTAGGAATTACAGGTGTGCACCACCACGCCTGGCCCTCATCAGCTCTGATTCGAAGGGATGCATCTGTCCCAATGGGCCACTAAAGGACCTTGCTGAGGCCCCGGAGGGCACCAGGAAGGGACCCCAGACACACACGTGCATGGCCCCTGTTTTGGCAGGGGGGTCCCCACTGCAGCCAAGGCCCTCACTGTAATGGGACAGCAGGCTCTTGTGACAGCCTGAGGACTGCAGATGATAGCCCTGGGCCCAGGGCTGACTCCGAGGACCTGCCCAGTGCCACCATCCCCGGGGTAGGGGCCAGACCCCAGCAGACCCTGGAAGGCTCAGCTCCGGCGACACCCCCGTGGGAGCCGGGCAGTCTCGGTCACCATGGTAGACGGGGCTTGGCTGGGCGTCTGAGACTCCTGATTCCAAGGGGAGCCTGGGGCCTGGGGGCAGAGCTGCCCCACGTCTCCCCCAGGGCCGGCAGAAGCCCCTTTTCCTCCCTCTGTGCACTGCGTGCACAGGGGAGCGGTGTAGAGTGGGGGGGGTGTGACAGCCCCAGGAGTTACCCTTGGGTTTCAGGTTAAGATGAAGGAGTTGAGGCCCAGCGGTTCTTTGGTTTTTTGGGGTTTTTTGAGACAGGGTCTCGCTATATAATTCAGGCTGTCCTTGGGTTCGCTACACGGCCCAGGTTGCCCTTGAACTCACCGCAGTCCTCCTGCCTCAGCCTCTGAGTGCTGGGGGGCAGCAGTGATGCTGTCAGTGTGCTGGTGGGGTGGTTCTGTCTCTTCCACCAAACTTGCAACGGTAGGGTCAGGATCTGTCCTGGGAGCCCAGGGTCCAGCAGGTGTCCACCCCCTGACCTGCACACTCACATGCCCCCCAGGCAGTGGCAGAAACAGAAATGGGGCAGAGATGGAAGCCCAGGGGCGTCTCTCTAAAACACCCCCTCATGGGGTCTGACATCTGTGGTGTTTAATCGGCTACAACCAGAGCTGTCACCACCTAATTCAGGGCCTGCAAATAGACGTTTCAGCACCTTCTGCTTCTGTTCAGGAGCCAGGGGGGACGCAGATGCCCTGGAAGGCAGGGTGTCGGGGACCCTCAGGGGTGACCATCTATCCCTGGGGACAGCTCTACCTCAGGAGTCCCGCAGAGAGCCCGCAGCAATGGAGTGCCTCAGGGTGCCAGGGAACCTTCATTTTCTGTAGAGATGACACGATCGTTCTCTTGGGTCCTACTCTGCATTTTGTGTTTTTGAGACAGGGTCTCAATCTATAGCCCAGGTTGGCCTCGAACTCATGGTGACCCTCCTGTCTCAGCCTCCCAACTGCTGGGATTATATGCCTAGGTCCAACTCTTGACTATGCATAAAGCCTTTTCCTACTCAAGTCCTCCATGAGAGTCCTGGGAGGGGGCAGGCGAGGGTCACCCCTGGGTTTCAGGTTGAGGGGAGGGAGTTGAGGCCCAAGGGTGGTGGTCACCAGGGAGGGTGCCCTCTGCCTTTCTTCTCACAGGCGCCCCCTTCCGGTGGTGGGTGCTCCGAAGTGTACTCATCTGATCAGGTGGCTTCGGGACCAACGGGTTACTCACCACCCCTCTCGGTAATCCCAGCACTTAGGAGGCTGAGGCAGGAAGACTGTTTCTGCCTAGCTCTTGGGGTCTCCCTGTGAGGCTGCCAGGGGTAGTGAGAAGTCCAGGGTGGCAGTGCAGTGAGGCCCTGAGTTCCAGCCAGCACTGTGAGGCTAAGGCAGGAGAAACACAAGTTCAGTCTCCCCACCGGGCTGCATAGCAAACTTGTGATCCTCCTGCCTCAGCCTCCCCAGTGCTGGGATCACAGGTGTGACCACCACAGCTGGTCAGTTTATGTCTTATCAGAGCCCCAGGGACAGTAACAGTTCCCATGCTTGCAGATGCAGGGTTGACCGTCACTCCAGCCCCTGACACCTGCACTCTTCACAGTTGGCAGGAGTTGGCTGGTCCTGGCACCTGTGTGGAGGTCTCAGCTGTCCGCTGGGTCACGCTGACCTGCGTGTTGTCCTGATGTAGAAGTTGAACGTGACACTGGGGAGCCAGGGTGGACGTGGGGCTGAGAGGCAGGGACAGCTGTACCCAGTGGCAAAGGGGACGGAAGCGTGCGAGGTGGAGCCTGTGATCCCAGGAGCCTCGCCTGGCTTCCCTGAGCCCTCACTGGGGTTGGGGTGGATGACACCCTGAGGGGGAACCAGGAGAATGCAGAGATTGAGTGTCTGTCCCTGAAAGGACCCTTCCCGGAACCAGCCCTGTGAGGACAGCCAGCCTGGCTGCTGGGTTGCACTCAGCGGGGCTCAGGAAGGCAGGGCCCCTGTCACCTCAGCTCCGAGCAGCCTGGTCCTCCCTGGCAGCCCTGCTGGTGGTGGACTCTAGGCTGGGGCTTGAACCCAGGGGCTTCCTACTGAGCAATGTCCCCGGTGCCTCTGACTTTTTATCTCGAGACCACCATCTTGCTACTGCCCAGGCTGAATTCAGACTTGGAATCCTCCTGCCTCAGCCTCCGAGGGAGCTGGGATTATAGGTATGTGTCACCGCAACAGGTTTGCACTAGGAACTGGTAACTGTCCCACCACCACCACCACAGCTGCCAGCTCCTCTGTCCCTCGGCTCCTCTGCTGTCTTGTAAGAAGACACCATCTTCTCACTGTCCTCAGCTCCCCGCTGTCTTCTCTCCCTCCTCCTTGTAACTTCCGGCTGGGATTGTGAACCCCGGCCGTGAGCTCTAGGGGGTGGCGGAGACTCTTCTATCGCTGCCTGCCATCTTGGTGGCCCAGCTGCCGGCGAAGCCGCAGACTGGACACCTCGGGAGGGGGCGTCGGGTTGCTCTCAGGCTCCCCCCACAGCTGCCCCGGGACCCCTTCCCCACCTCCCCGAGCTGCCCGTAGCTCAGGGCATCGTCCCAAGGCTCTTCCGCTCTTAGCCTGCCGTGGGATGGACACACGTGGTCGTGAAGTGTGGTTTAGTTGTTTGCGGACACAGCATGAAGTACACGTGCCCACGTAGCCAACCTGTGCTCCATACTGTCCGTCCCTCCAGCCGCAGCTCCCCGGCCAGGCTTCGGTGCCTGCTGAGGTCGTCAAAGGCCGCTACAAAGGGAAGCCTCATGTCCGGAGCCCAGGACTGAGGCACACGGCACCTGCACCCTGGTATTAATCTGAGTCATGCCAGGTCTTAGTTTCCAAAGCACTGACCCGGGGTCTCCTGTCCTCTCTGCCTGCTGCTCTGGCCGGAGGGACAAGGCCTCCTGACTCCGGGTCTCTTCTCTCCACATCCCTGAAACTGAGGAGCCGGGTCGTTGGCCTGCAGGTGGGGGAATCTCAGCCCTGTGTGGTGGTTGACCGAACATGTGGGAGGGGTGTGTGTGTGTCACAGCGAGGGTGAGCAGGGGACACAAATGGAAAGGAAGCCGGGAACCAGCAGGCGGCCCCAGAGCTGGTCCACCTGGAAGACAGTGGCTGGCCAGCCTGGGACTCGGGCTGTGGCCGGGGCAGTGGGTGATGGTCCTTGGCGGGATGGAGGTGCCCCGGCTCTGAGGGCCACAGCAGAGCTGAGGTCCCTGGGGAGACCCGGGAGGCCGTGGGGGTCTGCAGCGTGCGGGGAGGCTGCGCTGGCGACAGGGAAGGCCGTGTGATGGGACAGCGGCTCCCTGTGGGGGACTTGGCCTCCGCGTGCAGCACCCACTAGTCCTAGTGCCGTGAAGCTCAGTCCCCCAGCCTCATGGAACAGAAACGATGGTGCCCACCCCGTGGTTGTCATACACATTAGACGCAGTTTGTGCTGTACGATTAACACTATGCCTGACACGTAACGAGCGCTCAGCAGCCGTTACCTGTACTCCTGCTGGCTGCCAAATTGTGTACCCCAAATGTGTACGCTGAAGCCCCAACCCCAAGGACCTCAGACTATGAGTGTGTGGAGACAGGACCTTTAAAGAGGTCATTTAAATTGCAGTGGAACTTATTGGTCCCCCTTCCCTCCTTCCCTCCCTCCCTCGCTTCCCTGCCCCCCTATCCTCTCTCTCTTTCTCCCTCAGTACTGAGGATTGAACCCATGGGTGTTCCACAAGTGAGCCACATCTCCAGCATTTTTTAAATTTTTATTTTGAGCCAGAGTCTCACCAAGTTACCTAGCCTTGAATTTGTGATCTTCCTGTCTCAGCCTCCCAGATCTCTATAGGGTTATAGGCGTGTGTCATGTGCTGAGCTCTTCTGACTGGTATTCCTTCAGGGAGGAGGCTGGTGTATAGAGATTAGTGCATGGGTGTGCACACTCAGAGAAGTGACCATGTGAGGACACAGTGATTCAACGGCCACGGGAAGCCGAGCGGACAGGACTCGGGAGCCAAACCTGTCAGCACAGCTGTCTTGAAGTGATGCAGAATTAACCTCATTGTTTAGCTACCCGGCGAGTGACAATAGCTAAACTGACACCCTGTTCAGCACTGGGGATTGAGCCCGTGGGCTACTGAGCTACAGTCCCTGGTTTTTTCACTTTTTATTTTGAGAAAGGGTTTTATAGAGTTGGCCAGGCTGACCTTGAACTTGAGATCATCCTGCCTCTGCCTCCTGAGCCGTCGAGAGCACACTGCCTCCTGTTGTATTCAGTGCTGGGGGCAGGCAGTGAGCAAATGGCCCAATGAGGCCCGGCAAGCAGGGCGCGGGGTAGGTCCCACAGGACAGAAGCTCTGAACCCCACATTCGCTGGGGACACTGGCTGCCAGGCACTCAGGGGGGTCTATCTGCTAACTTCCCTCTGCTGCTCCCACTTCCCTGGGTGTCTGCATCCAGGGGCCGGTGGACGTGGGGTAGGAAGGCCTTCCTGCAGTTCGGGAGAATTCCAAAGGTTCAGGCCGGTCCTATTTGTTTATTTATTTGACAGGGTCTCACCGTGTAGCTCAGGCTGGCCTTGTACTCACTCATGGAGCCCAGGCTGGCCTCAAACTCAAGGCCGTCCTCCTGCCTCAGCCACCAGAGTGCTGGGATTACAAGTGTGCACCACCACACTCGGCTAGCCCGGTTCTGGAGCGCCCCGTGGGAGGATAGGAGACCTTTGTCATGTAGCGGAGTTAGAAAGTGTAGGATGGATGATGGGTGGACGGATGGATGGACGAATGGATGGTCGGATGGATGGATGGATGGGTGAATTGGGGGATAGATGAATATTTAGATAGATGTATGAAGAGATAGAAGGATGATGAATAGATGGATATTTTTCTTTGTGTTTTACTTTTTTGTGAATGGATGGGTAAATGCTCAGATGACTAGTGAAGTGGGTGTATACTAGACCTATGGATGGACAGATGGCTGCATGGATGGATGGATGGATGGCTGGATACCTTTGACTAGCTCTGCTTACCCTGTCACCTGAAGTTCAGTCTCTTTGGGAAGCCAGGCCCTACTGACCTCAGCCAGACCTGCTCTCTGCCCTCAAATGTGCTTGTTTTTGTTTATTTGATTTTGTTGTTTATGTTTTGAGATAGGGCCTTAATGTGCCCTTCAGGCTGACCTTGAACAGAGCTTCCCCTCTGTTTGAGTGGCTGTCGCCACTCAAAACAAAAAGTATTTTAAAGCCACTCTTGGAACGGTGCTGACAGTCCAGCCCAGGGCCTCACGCGTGCTGGACATGTGCTGTACCCTGCATTACATCCACAGCCCAAGACTATGATTTCTTTGCTTCCTGCTGTTTTTTTCTGAAAGACAACGTGGCCTGAGTCGAAATCAGTTCCACTAAGGAAAACGAGAAGTGAGGCCAGGAATTAGGGAACGGAGGACGTGCAGACCCTGACCTGCCAGATGCTCCCAGCTGTGGGATCATGGCGCCCGGCAGCAGGGGTGAACGGGCAGGGGACCGGTCACAGAGCACTTACGGGCAGAAGAGGAAGCCAGCACAGGACGTCAGGAATGATGTGTGCTGCGAGAAACGAGAAATTGAATCCGATGCCCTCCTGGACGTCTTGAATTGAAAGAATTTTGCGGTGTTATGCCTGCCAGGTCCTAGGTAGAATTTCTACATAAAACCCAGACTGAGGCAGGAGGAGGCGAGGGCTGGGAGGGAGGGAAGTAGACGCTGTGAAGAAATTGTTATTATTGCACGGAGCAGTGGACGGAAACAAACATCCCTGATCCGATGGGCCGCTCGCGGAGAAATGAAACTCATATGCTCACTGGTTGGAAAAACGCTTCC
>PVJX010047886.1:0-11697 GCA_004027295.1 Dolichotis patagonum
AGCTGTTTTGAAGAAAACAAAACATTGTGACAGCTATTGCTGATTCAATATTATCCTTCTTAGAAGTCCTACCATGCTTTTTTTGTTTTGTTTTGTTTTGTTCTATTGCCGTTGGTTCTGTCTACCACATTGTGTCTCATTGGAATTTGAATATGTGTGATAGTTCAAACAAATTTTTTTCTTTTTTATCAAAAATGAGTTATTATAATACTCATTGATCATTTTCTGTTATTCGGTTCAGAAAGCCCTGGAAGTCTAAACTTTTTATTTGCACAAACCTATTAGCTGAGAACTCCAACACAGCACTGAATCATGCAACATTAGTAAGCACCTTTGACATATTCCTTAATTTAATGGCTCATGGCAGTGTTTTCTCATTTCTGGAAGTTAGTGATAATGAATGTAAACTTCAATGAAACCTTTGGGACACTTTGTAAGCAGTTGTAAGAGGAAAGTTCATTGTAATCTATGCTCACATTAGGAGAACCAAACAAGCCCAAATAAATAACTTTATAAAAGAATCTTAAGATACTTGAGAAACAACAACAACAAACCAGCCCCAAACTGAAACTAAGGAGGAAAATTATAGAGAGTGAGATTAATGAAAATGAAACTAAAAAACTGTAAAACAGCAGGCGCCCCAGGGGGAGAACCAGCCAGTGTCTCCCGAGATCCATGCCATATTGGAACCTAGGGCACTGGGAAAGAATGCAACCCTTTCGCCTCCCTGATAAGTAGGCATGGCTTGAACAAGTGGTGGGAGCCCCAGGGGAAAAACCAGCTAGCATCTTCCGAGATCCATGCCTACCAGCATGCGGGCTGAGAATCAAATATCCTATGCTCTCCTCTCCCCCCCGTTAGCAAATGGGAGCCAGAGATCTGAGCATCTCTTGGGATGTTGACCACATGTAATATAGCAAATATGGGGGATTTCCTTCTACCATCTCTTTGAAGGCAAACATTTTTATCACTGTTTTGCTTTGTTCTGATTAACTGTATTGCTTTATTCAATATTCTGATTTGATAAATTCTATAATATTCTGTATTTGGTTTGATTTTGCTATACCTGATTGAAAGGTCAACTATTGTGAAGATAATGAGGTATAGTATGGTACCTATTACTGTTATCCTGGTAACCTGCTGTGATGTTCTGTACCAATTTCACTGTATTGTCTCAATTGGCTTTGTTCTGTCTTGTTCTGTCATATTTTACTATCTTCAAAATAATAAAAAAAATTTAAAAACTGTAAAACAAATAAACAAAGTGATAATTTCATTCTTCAAAAGAGTAAATAAAGTATGCTAGCCCTTAGCAGAACTAAGAGAAAGAGAGAAAAGACTCACATATCTACAGTAAGAAACAACAAAGATGAAATCACAATAGACACTGCTGAATTCCAGAAGATAGTAACTGCTCTGAAAAATTATATTTCAACAAAATAGCAAATTTTGACAAAATAGACATATTCCACACACATATGAACTACCAAAATTAACCTAAGAAGACATAAATATACATAACAACCCAACTGCAAGCAATGAAAAAGTGAAAAATGCAGAATCTACCAACTAGAGAAAGCCTAGGACTAGATGGATTTATGGCTGAATTTTACAAAACCTGCAAGGATGTAAGATCACCAATACTCCTCAGGTGTTTAAAGAAATTGAAAGGGAAAGAGTGCTCCCAAATTTCTTCATGGAAGCCAATGTCAACCTGCTCCCCAAAACACAAAAAGATTGAACTAAAAAAGGTAAATATAGAACATCTTTTTTAATGACCGTAGTTGTAAAAATTCTTAACAAGATGTTAGCAAACAGAATGTAGCATATTATCAAAAAGTTAATACACTATGACCAAGTAGGTTTCACCCTAGAGATGCAAGGATAGTTCAACATGTGTAAGTCTATAAATGTAATCTATTATGTAAACCAAAGCAAGTTCAAAAATCACATAGATGGAAAAAGGGCTTTCAACAAAATCCAACACACCTTCATGATAAAAACTCTGAAGAAAACAAGAACAGAAGGACCATACCAAATGTGATAAAGGCTATCTATGACAAATGAACAGTAAGCATCATACTAATTGGGGAGAAACTAAAATCATACCTCCTAAAATCAAGAACAAAGCAAAAATATCCAATATCACCTGTGCTATTCAACATAGTATTTGAAACATTGGCCAGAGAAGTTAGGCAAGAGAAAGAAATAAAAAGGACATATATAAGAAAGAAAGAACCCAAATTATCACTATTTTCAGATGAAATGATACTCCATATGGGAAACCCAAAGAACTCCACCAAGCACCTCTTAGAATCACTAATTTCGGCAAGGTAGCAGAATACAAGATCAACACACAAAAATCATTAGTGTTTGTATATACCCTCCAGGCGGGTCAAAACCCTTTAGCTGAGCTTGAGATGCTGAGTGCTAAGACAAAGACTTCTCTGGACCACCCATTTTTATTAGGCCCAACAACAAAGGGCGGGGAAACTAAGGAAAGCCCATGCAATGAGCAGGACCTTGGGAGTCACTTCAAGGACATCTCCAAGTAATAAATTATGCCAATTTAGGAGAACTGTCTTATCTCCAGGATAACATTATGGTAGGATTGAGACTGCAGAAGATAAATTCCTTCAGCTGCAGTCTCTATGTACTTAATTAGTGTTGGAGCCAAGGTGTCTTCAGTTGTGGCCTTATCTTGCCCTTTGAGATACCTCTGGACTCACAGGCCACTACAGGCCTCAGCCAGGACCAGTGATTCATAGAGGTTCACTTACTATGAATCAGCTCCCATAGCCAGGCAAGGGGCCAAGGCTTAGGACAGACTCACAGATAAACATAGAAAGCCAATTAGTTAACTTTAAATCCTGCTCAGAGCCACTTCATAGTGGTCTCCAACATGAAATTAAAACAACATTGAGATTCTATCTCACTCTAGAAAGAATGGCCAAGATCAAGTAATCAACCAAGAACAAATGCTGGAGGGGCTGTGGGGAAAAAGGAACTCTTCTGCACTGTTGGTGGGAGTGTAGACTGGTGCAACCACTGTGGAGGTCAGTCTGGAGATTCCTCAAAAAGCTGGGTTTGGAGGTCCCATTTGACCCAGCTATTCCACTTCTAGGCATATTCCCAGAAGAACTGAAAACATCATACCACAGTGATACATGTGCATCCATGTTTATAGCAGCACAATTTGTAATAGCCAGATCTTGGAAACAACCCAAGTGCCCATCAATCAAAGAATGAATAAAAAATGTGTTAATTGCATAAAATGGAGTATACTCAGCTATAAAGAAAGATTGCATCTAGACCTTTATAAGTATATGGACGCGAACTGAGACCATACTCATAAGTGAAATAAATCAAACTCACATATGTAAATACCATATTGTCTCCCTAGTACAAGAAACTGAAAGAGTATATATGATCCAAAATCTACAATAAACATTGTGTAAGTGCAAGAAACTGCTCAAAGAAAAAAACTAACTGGGATAGGGGAAAGGAAGAAAGAATTCCAGAAGAGAACAGTTAAAAGACATAAATTCATATATATAAATATATATATATATATATATTTATATATAATAGCTACAATGACTATACTACCAATTATATTAGTTCTTGGAAAAGAACAGTTAATAATCATATGATTAGATCCATTTTACATGTCTATATCTGGTAATCTAAGCAACCTTTTTGAAGGTAGCAATATGCAATATTACAACCACTGTTAAGTTCCTATCTTCTTATTTTGTATACTTATACTGTTATCATTTTGCTTTTTTTGTTGTTGTTTCTTTATCTCTTTTGCTTTTTGTTTTCAGTCTCTTTTTTTTTCTTATATAAAAACCAAATAAAAGTAAAAGCACCTAAAATTAAAGACCCAGTCAAAAAATGAGCTAGAGAAGTGAACGGACACTTCACAGAGAACAATGTAGTCAACAAATATATGAAAAAAATGCTCAACATCTCTGTCCAATAGAGAAATGCAAATTAAAAATAACACTAAGATTCAATCTTACTTCAGAAAAAATGGCAATCATTTGAAAATCAAACAATAAGAAATGCTGGCATGGCTGTGGCTAAAAAGGTCACATTTTGTGTCACTATATCAGGCTGTTGTATACCATTTTAGGATGCCAAAGATGTTTTGGAGAAACAAGATAAGAGAGGAGGAGGAAATGTAAGGAAGACTTGAGGAAGACTGTAATATCACTTTAAAGGCAGTTATAAGACTCTAGTGTCACTATAAAGGAAGACTCTAATATTATCATAAAGGCACATTTGACCTATATTTGAGCAAGGTGCTAGAATGGTCATTGGGTACTATTGTGTGACTTGGGCCAGGAGGTCTTGCCTACATTAAAAAAGCTTAGATGAGACACTGAGCTGACCAAGGGAGCAAAAGAGAGGTCAGAGGGAGGAAATATGGAAAGGCTTGTAATAAAGCCATTTCATATTGTTGCTTTAGCCTTTACCCTGTCTATATTGTTACCTAACATTACCAGACTTGAAGGGAATTCCATACTATATAAACTTCCAGAGGAGGATGAACCTAGTGCATTCAGCATTTATGCGGGGTGGTGGTTATTCTTCCTTCTGTATCATTCAAAATTCTTCAAGCTATTAGTTATACTCTTTCTGTTCTCTTTTCTGTACAGATGGACAGCTTTTACTCATCTTCAGTGGAAAATATTAAATTATCTGTCACGTTTTGCTCCCTTGGGTATGAAATTCCAAAAGAATGTCTCTTATTTCCTTCCTTGAGGATCTTCTGTCCTTAGTCTTGCCTTGGTCTCTCTGCTGGAATATCCCTGGCCTGTCTCTCTTGTTCTGGAGCTCTGTACACCACCCCATAAAAAGAATATGACTAATGTCCAGGGAAGATAACCTGGTATATGCAATTCCAAAGTGTCACTTGTACTGTATATTTTATTGTCTCCTCCATAATTTATTCATTCATTTTGAGGATTTTTTTTTGTGCCAGGAGTCTTAGGTGCTCTGGGATAGTGGAGAGAACAAAAGTTACTCAAATCTCTACTTTTAAAAACATTACATTCTGTTCAGGGGAGAAGATAATACACAAACTATATAAGAAAAGGAAATCATAGTGTAACATCTGGTAATAAATGTGATATAGAAACTAAAGCAAGAAGAGATGTTGTTTGGAAGTTGCAATTGTAAATAGTGGCTGGACAGGTTTGGCTGAGAAGGTTATTTTTGGTAAATCCCTCAAGGAATTGAGGAAGTCAGCAAAACAGCAGCTGAGGTAGAGCACACTGTACCAAGAAAACGGTAAGTATGAAGTCTTTGGGGTCAAACCTGGATGGAGCGTTTGAGAAAGCGGTTGTAAACTGAGTGGAACAGCGTGAAGGAGGGGAAGGATAGCAGGCACGAAGTCTGAAAAGTACAAGTCAGATTGTGACCTTGATACAGCTATTACACCACTTAGGAAGATGCTGAGGGGGCAGTTTGATCTACAAGTCTGGATTTATGGATGACGTTCTGGCTATAGATACCAATCTTGGGAGTCATCATCGTACAGAAGGTGCACTTTCCCCTGAGATTGAATGAGATCATCAAGGTAGCAAACTTTCCTAAATTTCCATATTATAGCAACAGACCCTGATAATCAACTTTTGAGGAGGAAAGTTTTAGTTTGACTCATAATTTTAGAAGTTTCAGTCCAAAGTTAGTTGTCGTGCTTTGGGGCCCTGGTCAAGGCAGTGCATCACAGTGGGAGCAACTAACAAAGCAAAGCTTCTGTCTTATTTTTTACTCATCGCTGAGACAAAATACCTGATGCCCAAAGTTGGGAAAGGAAAGGTTTATTTCTTACAGTTTTTGGAGGTTTCAGTCCATACTCAGTTGGCTCCAAGGCAGGGTGGCATGGTGGGGTCGCAGTTCATGGCAGCTGCAAACAGCAAGCAGAAACTGGCAAGAGAGACACACCTTCTTCCTGCTATTACATCACATCTTGGCTCCACCCCTAGGAGGGTGTAACACTGACACCACCAATCCAAACACTAGACAATGAACCAATCACAAACACACAATGCAAATACATGAGGCCTGGGGACCATACAGCATCTTAAGGGAAGCAAGCTTGAGTAAACTATGAAAAAGGACAGTGATCAGGCTCACTGTGGAGGAAGGAGATGATGCTGTGTGTGAACCTTGGCTGTTCAGATGAAACCTTTATAAATAAGAATTCAGCAATGAAGTCTAGCCTGCCTTGGGGAGCAGAAAGGGGAGTGGAGTAGGAGAATGTTCAGGTTTCTCTTGTTTCACTTTTTTTCCCAAGAAAACAAAACAAGGTTTTCCTGGAATCCTGACTGCCAGCCTCAGCTACAGAAAGTTTCCTGTGACATGCTCATTATAGATGACCCTGAAGAACCTGAGGAAGGCAGACAGGGGCGAGGAGAAGCCAAGCTGTGTTGAGACAGCAGCCAAAGTCTCTGAGTCCCAAAGGGTGCTCTGGAACTGAGATGCCCTTCCAAACTGTTCCAAAATGAGACGAGGGGCCTGAACCCAGCCAGGCTGTACCCCTGTGAGAGGAGTTGCTACCTCTGGAAAGAAGGTTCTGTGATTGAAAGCAATGCCCAGACATGGACCCAGCTGTGACCCATTAGCAGCTGATGTTCCCAGCAGAGTAAGTGCAGATGCCCTGAAGACAAGAAGGGGTGTGGCCAGAATGATTCAAGAACCACTACAAGCTGCAAATGCACTAAAGAAGTTGAAAGTTATATTTATTCTTTCTTCCTCCCTCTCCCTTTCCCTCTCACTCTCCCTTTTTCTCCCCCCCCCCTCTCTCTCAGTCTCTGTGGTACTGAGGATTGAACCAGTGCCATGTGGATGCCTGGGCTTTGTGGATAGTAGGCAAGTGCCCTACCACTGAGCTACATTGCTAGTCCTTTTTTATATTTTGAGACATGGTCTTGCTAAGTTGCCCAGGCTGGGATAAAACTGAAGTTGTAATCCTGCTTTAGCCTCCCAAGGAGCTGGCATTACAGGTATGTGCCACCGAATGTTACATTTGAATGAATGCAAATAGATTTTTTTTATCCCACCTTGAGAAAACACATCTCTTTATTTGCTGGCTTTTATCAGATGGTCAACATTTTCAGCTAGGGAAATATTACTTTTGGGAAGTGATTCGAGAACTGGACAAAATAAGAAGAGTATGCAAGAACTAAAGCCATTAAAGTATTACTAAGAGCTGGAGCCCAGCAGACAGGGAAACTATGAAGAATATAACCTAGATTCAGACAGTAATGCAAATTAATTTTATACTGCTTTTCTTGGAGGCATGTGGAAATGTGTTGAGGCTGTACTGTCATTGTGATGACTGGGAAAACTACAGGTGGAGATAGTTGTGCATAATGAAGAACTTTCCCAACCCATATATCAATGACAACTACACTGAGAAATACTGTGCTTGAAAGAAGTAAGGTGCCTACTAACTATGGCATTTTTGAGATGGTAATAGTGCTATAGACCATGGGGTCCAGATGAGAGGAGTAAATGTGAAAGAGACAGGTAAAGCTAGGGAGGACTTGCAGCTATCTATATAGGTAAAGGGTCAGATTGAACTCAGGAACACAGGGTGTAATGGTCATATCTGAAGCATAAAGGTTTAGAGTTCCCTCAATTGTTGTCTTCATGTTCCAAAGTGACTGATGGACAGGTGTGGCGGCACACACTTAATAATCCCAGTTATTTGGGAGGTTGAGGTAGGAGGGTTGAAAGTTTGAGGCCAGCTTAGATCTTGTTTCAAAATAAAAGGGGTGGATTGGCTGGGGATGTAGCTCTGTGCTCCCTGGGTTCAAACCCCAGTACCCCCTCTCCCTCCAAGAAAAGAAAAATAAGAAAGGGATTGAATTCCTCAGATGGCGTAGTAGTTACCTATCTGGGTGACAAATGGCTAATAAAAATCATTAACATGCCGGGATGTTTCACTTTAGTCTGGATAGGAATTATTCCATTCCTCAACAACCTCAACCCGTGACATTATTTCCTTAGTGCAGTGTTGCCCAAATGTTTCACATCATGGCCCATGGAGAAGCTGATTAATAATTGTACAGCATCCTTACTTAACTGCAGGTCACTGAAATTGACAGGCCTCACCTGGTCATTGCCATGACTGTAAGATTTTTAAATTTTTTTTAACACCAAGCATATTTATTTGAAAAGAAGAAAGTCATGAAACATCCTCATATATTTCCATGATTGCAAGATTTGATAACTTTGGTGATCCTGGGACACATTAGAATCACCACTTTATCAATTAAGTCTTGAAAGCTTAGCAAGCGTTAGCATGAAACCAAGAGATGATGGGTAAACCTAATCTGTAGTTCGATTTTATATTTTATTTTTTGCAACACAGAAGACTGAATCCAGGGCCTCATACATACCAAGCAAACTACTGATCTACTTCCCCAGTACTAATCTCTGGTTTTAATACTTTTACGTTGAATTTATGGGTAAACTGTATTTGTTCAAAGACTTAAAATGTTTGTGGCAATTTGACATATCAGCAAATCTGAGATATCAGTCTTAGATGCTAATTTAAAATGTATCATTTTTACACCTGTAATTCAAAACAAATGATAAAGTAAAACTGGACCCAGTTCATACGGTATATGTTATTGAAACATTTCAGAGAACTTGAGATTCACTGTATTTATAGGCTTAATTTTTTCAGATTTGTATGAGTTAGGTACTGTGGAGACTTTTTTTGGCATAGAACAAACTGTTTTCCCTGTTAGACATTAGAAAAGCTTGAAAAATAAAGCAAATTGAATGTATAAATGCAATTTAGAATCAGAGAATTCAGATTGCTTGATTCAGAGATATCCACCCACTGAAAAAGACTTACTTTATACAAATTAATCTACATGTGTAAGTATAAAAATAAGGTTTGTAAGTTGAACCAAGAGGTTTAAGAAGTTAGGTTTTAAAATGTATATACCAAGTGGAGAAACCTAACACAGATCACCTTGACTAAGATCAAAGTTAACAGTACTGAAAATGGGATAGACAATCGTGTGCACCTCCCCGTGTGATGTGGTGAGCACCCACCATGGTTTGTGTAGTGTTTTTGCCAAAAATGCAAACCTTGAGTCATATCCCCGAGAACACATCAGACAAACCCAAACACAGGCACACCCTACAAAGTGACCAGCTTGCACAATTAAAAAGGTCAAGGACTTTGAAGGTAACGAAAGGCAGAGAAACTGTTCCAGATCAAAGGAGATTAAAGAGACATGACAAGTAAATGCTATCAAATCATGAATTAGATCCTAGACCAGGGAGAAACATGTCACAGTAAAACATATTGGTAAAACTGATGTTTGAGTGTGGGCAGTAGAGAAGAGTTTTGAATGCTGTTATATTAATTTTAATTGTAATGTGGTTTTGCAAGAGAAAATAATTTAGGAAAAAGAATCAACATCTATCCATCAAGAGAATAAAGAAGGCAAATAAATTAGCTAATCTAGGTAAAGGGTATATGTGAATTCTTAGTACTGTTAATTTTTTAAAGTTTGAATTGTCAAAATTGTGACAGAAGAGCTGAAAACTTATCCTGATAACACATACAACACACACACACACACACACACACACACACACACACACACATACAATTTAAAGTTGAAGTTTCTGTACAGGCTTTTCTGTACACAAACACAACTCTCAAACATTCTCAAACTTGACACATGCACACAATACACAATCTATTGGGAATGTCTAATGTCTGGCATGTTGCCATTCTCATGTTGTGGAATAAACCATGAGAAGACAGCAACCTGAAGTCCAAGGAGTGACAATGCGTTTGTTTCTCACTCCAGTGTCTTTGCTACTGCAGGAAAGAATGATTCACATCCTTCCTCCATGTACCACAAAGGTCAAGTTCACTCATATGTGCCAGTGCTGGCCGTTGTATTCACTCCACATTTGAGAATCCAAATTCAGGGAAATCCCATCGAGGCCCCATGAAACACATCCATTAATCCTCGTGCTTTTCTCTAAACATGCATTTTGCTTGCTGGTGCACAACCTGTGCCAACTTGCTGTTTTAATTTTTAACTTTATTAATTCTGTCCCCTCCAGCATGTGCCAAGCATGGAATGAAAAGCCGAATACCTTACTCAGTGTCACCCAAACACAGCTGTCTTAGACATGGTGAAATGCTGAAGATCCCTCCCTTAGCTAGCTAATGGTCATCAGAAGAGCCAGACAGTATATTTTCACAAAGACAGGTTTGGATCCTGGTAGAAAGGATACAGGACTTATTTGTTTAAATAGGCTGAGAATTGCTTTTGTTGTCTGTGGACTTCAGGGCACTTCCCACTCTCAAAAAGTAGCAAGCCATTCCTATCAGGGATGCTAAACCTAACACTATTCTTGAGCTTGATCCTCTCCTAATATTCCTAAAGTCACCAGCAAAGGCTGGGCCTACTGAACTTGCTCCTCCTTTGGCTCACAAACACCTGACCCCTAATGGGGGCTCCTCTCCTGTGACTGCTGGGAGGCAACAGTCACACCTCCCTGGTCAAGCTAGAATTGCCTCTTGTCTTCCCTGCCTCCTTTATAGCTAAGACAAGCAGCAGAGCAGGGCAGGGGCAAGGAAGGGGTCTCCTGGTAGTTATCATGACTATCATTGGAGAATCTTCCCCGAGTTGTTTCTCAGCAATTGCTGTAGGTACGTCTCCTACCATTCATACATCCTGAGGTCTAGTGTCATTAACAATGATAGTACTGACATGAGATTCTCTCAAGAAATAAAGTGTAAACTGCAAATTGGTTTAATCTATATACATATGATTACTAAAACAAGTACAAATGAAACTCTCATAATGACTATTGCCATAGAGAACTTCTCTCTTGAGCTACACATGCTCACTCTTTGATCAAAAAACTCACTTCAAAGAACATGTCCTACAGATTCCTTTATGTACCAGTAAAATGATGAAATAAGATGTGCAGTCTGAGGAAGTCTCCCAGAAAGCAGCATCTCGGGCTGTCCCTTTGGGACCTGAAACTCTCGGACCCGTAGAGTGGCCTGGGCTGTTTGGATCGAAAGTCTCCGCAGACCTGCATCTTGGCGCGGGACTGGTAGGCCCGCCCTTCATCCACAGGAAACTGCCTGGAGATCGGCATCTGGGCTGGGTCTGTTTGGGCCCATAGCCCCGCCCTTCACCCCTAGGAAGTCTCCCAGAAAGCAGCATCTCGGGCTGTCTCTTTGGGACCCGAAACTCTTGGACCCGCGGAGTGGCCCGGGCTGTTTGGATCGAAAGTCTGCACAGACCTGCATCTCGGCGTGACTCTTTGGGACTGCTAGGCCCGCCCCTCATCCTCAGGGAACTGCCTGGAGATCCGCATCTGGGCCGGGTCTGTTTGGGCCCGTAGCCCCGCCCTTCACCCCCAGGAAGTCTCCCAGAAAGCAGCATCTCGGCCTGTCTCTTTGGGACCCGAAACTCTCGGACCCGTAGAGTGGCCTGGGCTGTTTGGATCGAAAGTCTGTGCAGACCTACATCTCAGCGCGACTCTTTGGGACTGGTAGGCCCGCCCTTCATCCGCAGGGAACTGCCTAGAGACAGGCATCTGGGCCAGGTCTGTTTGGGCCCGCAGCCCCGCCCTTCACCCCCAGGAAGTCTCCCAGAAAGCAGCATCACGGACTGTCTCTTTGGG
>PVJX010047887.1:0-11697 GCA_004027295.1 Dolichotis patagonum
ATGCATGGCTTTATACTATTGTGTTATGTTTGATATTATTGTAATTGAAACTATGCTCAACTATAGCAGAGTAAGAGATATGGCATTAGATACTGTTGATGTCCAGTTGACTTAATGTAAAGTACTGTGTTGCCTATGTTGTCCTCTTCTGATCTGCTCTGTACTGCCCCCTTTTGTTTTATTCTCTTTTAAATAAAATTAAAAAAACCACTTTCATTGTATCCCACAGAGTATAATGTGTTGTTTCCACATTTTCATTGAATTGAAGGTATTGCTTTATTTCTTCTTTAATTTCATCTGTAACCCACTGGTTGTTCAAAAGGTTGTTATTTAATTTTCATGTATTTATTCAGGTTTTCCAGTTTCTTTTGCCATTAATTTCCAAGTTCAATGTTCTGTGGTCAGATATTATGCATGGGATAATTTCAATATGTTTCCATTTAGTTAAGAGTTTTTTATGGACTAATATATCATCTATTTAGGAGAATGCCCCATGGGCAGCTGAGAAGAATGTGTATTCTGCTGTGGTTGGGTAGAAAACTCTGTGAACATCTACTAAGTCCAATTGCTCACAGTTATGACCCAGTTCTATTATGTCTTTGCTGAATTTTTGTCTAGTTGATCTATATCTTTGTGACAGTGGACTGTTAAGGTGCCCTGTAATACTTGTGTTCTTGTGTATTTGATTTTTCATGTCCTTTCGTGTCTGTCTTGTATAGTTGTGTGCTCTGTGTTTGGAACATATATATTTATAATTGTTAATTCTTCCTCTTGAATTTTTAACTTATGAGTGTGTAGTGATTTTCTTTGTCTCTTTTAATTATTTTAGATTTGAAGTTACAATTGTGTGCAAATGGAATAGTTACACCTGCTTTTTTCTGGGTTCCTGTTGCATGGAATACTGTTTTCCATTCTTTGACTTTTAATCTATGAGTTTCCTTTTGGATCATATTTGTATCTTATATACAGCATATTGTGGGATCATATTTCTTGATCCATTCTCTGAACCTATTTCTTTTGATATGTGAATTGAGTCCATTTACATTTATGGATATCACTGATATGAACTGGTTCGACTTTGCCGTGTTATGTTCCAATTGTTTGCTTTCTGCTTTTCCCCCTTATTTAACTGCTTCTCCTACCTGGTATTTTCTTTCTGTTGTTGTTCTGGGGATTGTGGGCATTTTTATCTCTATCTATCATGTCTTGCAGTACTCTTTCTAAGGTTTGTTTGGTGGACCCGAGTTTCTTCAGTTGTTCTTTTTCATGGAAGTATCTTGTTTCTCCGTTAAATTTGAATGAAAATTTTGCTGGTTACATCAGTCTGTTTTGAAAGTTGTTTTCTTTTACGGCTTGAAATATTTCACTCTAAGCTCGTCTTGACTTGAGGGTTTGTGCTGAAAATTCTGCTGTGAATCTAATGGGCTTGTTGTTCTGGAGATTGTGGTAATTTTTGTCTCTATCTAGCCTGTCCTTCAGCACTCTTTATAAGGTTGATTTGGTGGATATGAATTTCTTTAATTGTTTTTTGTCATGGAAGTATCTTGTTTCTCCATTAAATTTGAAAGACAATTTTGCTGGCTATGTCAGTCTGGGTTGAAAGTTGTTTTCTTTTAGGGCTTGAAATACTTCACTCCAAGCTTGTCTTCACCTGAAGGTTTGTGCTAAGAAGTCTGCTGTGATTCCAATAGGCTTTCCTTGATAGGTAAGTTGTGTCTTTTCTCTAACAGCTTTTAGTATTCTGTT
This sequence comes from Dolichotis patagonum, assembly GCA_004027295.1. Classification (NCBI taxonomy): domain Eukaryota; kingdom Metazoa; phylum Chordata; class Mammalia; order Rodentia; family Caviidae; genus Dolichotis; species Dolichotis patagonum. The sequence continues at coordinate 1,747 of PVJX010047887.1, forward strand.
TTTATGTTGTATGTCTGAGATCTTAATGATTATGTGTCTGGGTGTAGGTTTATATTGTTTGTGACTGTTGGTGTCCTATATGCCTCACTTATCTGCATATCAGATTTTTCCCCCAATTTTGGGAAATTTTTTGCTACTACTTCTGTAAATATTTTAGTTGTGTCTTTTGCATTGACTCCTCCATTTTCACTAATGCCTATTAATCTTATATTGTTGCTCTTGGCATCATCTTGAAGCTTCTTGATTGTCATTTCATGCTGCTTTGTTAGTTTTAAAATTTCTATCCTTTCCTGATCACTAATTGCGATCTTGTCCTCAATATCTGAAATCCTCCATTTAAACAGTTTTGCATGCTTTGAATAAAATTTTTTGTTTCCTGAATGTCTGTTTCAGTTTGCTTCATGAATTCTGCTTCTTTTCTATATTGTTCAAAGTTTCAATCAGTTTCCCATTTTCCTGTACTTTTTTCTATTTCTTCTTTAGCCGCACTTAGCAACTCCTTTACTAAGGTTGTTATTTCTATCTTTACATGGGAGAGTATTTCTAGTTTGATTTCCTCTATGGCCTCATGGAGTTGTTTTTTTTATTTCATTTGCTATGTTTTCAGAGATTTCCAGTGTGTTACTTTTGGAGTCCTCTATTTAAATGTTTCCTGTACTTGCTCCTGGTGGACTAGATGTTTGAGATTGCATTCTGCCTTTTCATTTTGCCATTTTCCTCTTTTGGGTTAGTGTTTGGTTCTTCAGATCCCTTAGTTTCAACTGTTGGTAGTGTGTCTCTTGGTGTCTTACTGTAATGTTGATGTTTGTCTAGTTGCTGGGTCCCACAATGAATAGGTGGGCCAGTCACCTGGCTCCCTGCTGCAGGGTGTGTTGGTTGAGTCCTGTATTCTTCCTGCCCTACAAGCCTAGTAGTATTGATGTAGGTCAGCTTTAGTTACTGCTAGTACTTTATCATTGGATTATTCCAGATCATCAAATCTCCCTGTCTATAGTGCTTGTGTTGGCTGAGGCCCTACTGTGTCCCTATAGTGTGCCTGTATGTCCCATAAGCCCTTTTGGTTTTCTTCACTTTGTGGGTGTCTTTCTAGGCACACTTCTCACTCTGATGTTTTCTATGTGTAGGAAGGGGTAACCTCACTCTTGTCAGACTCTCGAAGGTGTTACATTTAGTTGGATGGAGCATTACTACTGGCCCTATTTACCCATTGTACACCTCTATTTTAGGGGCATACTCACCACATTGACTGGAGCCAGCTGAGATCTTCTGTTTCAGTGAGGTAATCACTTAATCTCCCTGCAAGTTAGCACAGATAATCAATCTGCTGTAGTCCAAATTCACCTGGGTGTGAAAATGCATGTTTTCTCTGTGCTCTGGGATTCCTCTGCCATGCACGGTCAGGGCCCAGGGGTAGATTCTGGACCCTGCTAGCTGCTTGGAGTTCACTGTGTTTGGCTATTAATTTTTGAATGTCGACTTTTTGCTCAGCTACATTATTGAATTTAGTAACTATTATCAAGAAGTCCTTGATGGAGTTTTGGAGGTCTTCTATGTGGAGTATCATGTCACCTGTAAATATTGATAATTTAGCATCTTCTTTTCCTAGTCTTACACTTTTTATTTATCTCTCTTTTCTAATTGCTCTGGTTAGTATTTCCAGCACTATATTGAATAAGAGTAATGATAATGGACATACTTGTCTTTTTCCTGACTTTAGAAAAAATGCTTTCAGTTTTTGGCCATTTAATATGATGTTAGCTGTTGGTTTGTCATAGATGGCTTTTATCATACTGATGTAAAAACCATCTCTTGCAGTATTCTGTAAGTTTCTTACCATGAAGGAGTGTTGGACATTATCAGAAGCTTTTTCTGCATCTATACAAATGATCATGTGATACTGATTTTTGGATCTATTGATATGGTGGATTACATTTATTGATTTACTTATGGTGAACCATGTCTGTATTCCTGGGATGAATCCCACTTGGTCATGTTGTATAATCTTGATGATTTGGTGCATTCTATTTGCCAGTATTGTACTGGGAATTTTTGCATCTGTGTTCACTACAGAGATTGGCGTATAGTTCTCTTTTTTGGTTGGGTTCTCTGCTTTATGGTATTAGAGTAATACTTGCTTCAAGGAATGAGTTGGTGAGAATTGCTTCCCTTTCAATTTCATTGAAGAGTTTGAGGAGTGTTGGCATTAAATCTTTGAATTTCTTGTAGAATTCTGCGGTGAATATATCAGGACCTGACCTTTTCTTTCTTTGTAAGGATTTAATTACATTTTAAATTTCATTAATTGAAATTGGGTTATTCAACAGTTTTAAATCTTCTTGGTCCAGCTTTTGTAATACATATGTTTCTAGGAATATGTGCAGTTCTTCTGTGTTGTCAAGCCTATGAGAATAGAGGTTTTCAAAATAGGTACTGATTATCTTCTTTATTTCCACAGAGTCTGTCGTGAATTTACTCTTTTCATTCCTTATTGCATGAATTTGAGTGTTTCTTCCTTCTTTAATAAAGATAGTCACTTATCAATTTTATTTATTTTTTTCACAGAACAAACTCTTTGATTCATTAATTCTTTTTATTGTTTTGTTAGTCTTCATTGCATTGATTTCTACTCTGATCTTTATAATTTTCTCCCTTCTTTGGCTTTGTGCTTCACTTGTTCTTTTTCTAGATGTTTGAGATAGTATCAGGTTATTCATTTGTGTTCATTCTGTTTCCCTGATGTGCAAATTCACCACAATATATTTTGCTCTGAAGATTGTTTTAATTGCATTTCAAAGATTGTGGTAAGTGGTATTTGTGTTTTCATTTGCTTGTAGATATTGTTTAAATTCTTCTTCAATTTCTTCTGTGGCCCACTTATTGCTAAGGAGTGTATTATTCAATTCCCATAGTTTGTGGAAATTTTGAAGTTTCTTTTTACATTAATTTCTTGTTTCATGGTACTATGATCTCATGACATGCATGGGATAATTCCACTTCTTTTGCATTTACTTAAGCATATTTTGTGGGTTAGTGTATAGTCTATTTTAGAGAATGTCCCATGTGCTGCTGAAAAGACTGTATATTCTGGTTTTGTTGGGTAGAACACTCTGTATATGTCCACCAAGTTCTTATGTTAAAGGTGTTACTCATTTCTGTTATTTCTTTGCTGATTTTATCTCTAGTTTATCTGTCTCTTGGTATCAATGGCATGTTAAGGTTTCCCATTATAATTGTGTTATTGTTTATTTGATTTTTCATTTCTGTTAATATTTGTTTTGTATACCTGTGTGCTCCTGAATTTGGTGCATATATATTTAAGATTGTTATCTATTCCTATTGAAGTTTTCCCTTAACTAGTATAAAGTGACCTTCTTTATCTCTTTTAATCACTCTTGGTTTGACGTTCACATTTTCAGCAAACAAAATAGCTATCCACACATTTTCTGGGTTGCTGTTGCATGAAATATTGTTTTTCATCCTTTGACTTTCAGTCTATGAGTTTCCTTTTGGGTTAGATTAATTTCTTGTATACAACATATTGTTGGATGTTGTTTCTTGATCAATTCTGCTAGTCTGTTTCTTTTAATTGGTGAATTGAGTCCATTTACATTAGTGGTTATAACTGATATATATTGATTTATTGTTGAGATGTTATCTTTCTGATGTTGCTTCTTCACCTTTTGACTCTGTTTAATTGTTTACCTTGCTTAGTAGTTTTTTCCTATGTCTATCAAGAATATATTTCTATATTGTTTGCAGGGTCAGTATGATTGTTATGAAGTTCTTTGCTTGTTCTCTGTCATGGAAATATCTTATTTCTCCATTCATTTTGAAGGACAGTTTTGCAGGGTACATCAGTCTGGGTGGGAAGTCATTTTCTTTCAGGATCTGAAATACTTCACTCCATGCTCTTCTTGATTTCATTGTTTGTGTTGAGAAGTCTGCTGTGATTCTGATAGGCTTTCCTTTAGAAGTTATCTGTCTCTTCTTTCTAACAGCTTTTAATATTCTGTTCTTATGTTGGATTTCTGGGATGTTGATTATTACATATCTGGGTGTAGTTTTATTTTGGTTATGGTTATGTGGTGCTCTATATGCTTCACTGATTTCTGTGTGAGTTTCCATACTCATGTTTAGGAAATTTTCAGCTATTACTTATGTAAATATCCTCTTAATATCATTTGTGTTGTCCCCTTCTTTTTGTTTAGACCTATCAAACTTATATTGTTTTTCTTTGCATCATCTAGCAGCAGCTGTTGAATTGTTATTTCCTGGTTCCTCATTATTTTTAAAAGATTTTTCCTTTCCCATTCACTAGCTGTAATCTTGTCTTCAAGGTCTGAAATTCTATCTCCACTTTCATTGAGGTATTTTTGCCATCTTTCAATGGAATTTTTTATTTCCTGTATATGTCTTTGAATCTCTTTCATGCATTCTGTTTGTTTCTTATATTGTTCCCTCAAGGTTTCCATCTTTTTTGATTGCTCCTCTAATTTTTTAACTATGTCTGCTTTAGATGTGTTCAGCATTTCTTTCATTACATTTATCATTTCTTCTTTTACTTGGGAGATTATTTCTTATCTGAGTTCTATTATATCTTCCTGAGTTGTTTCTTTATTTCAGTTGCTATCACTTCAGCAGTTTCAGGTATATGGCTTACCGTTTCTTCTATGCCCATGTCTCCTAGGCATTCTTGGAATGGACTGGAGGTTTAGCATTGCATTTTGTTCTTTTATTTTATATTTTCATGTACTCACTTAGGGAAGCCAAAGGCAAGGCCTCGATTATTTCTTGGGTTGATAATATCTGTCCCTATTGAAGCAAGTTTCCCTTGTTGATTCCAGGTCCTTAGACAGACCTTACCAGGTGGCTTCCATCCACTTGGGTTCAACAGGCGGGACCCTACCATTCTTGAAGTGACATGTCAAAGCTTCCCAATGGGCTGGAAATCACTGCATGCCCTTTGGGTTCACAAGGCAGTACACTTGCAGCCATGAGTAATGTGTGAGCTTGCTGGCTGGGGCCCACATAAGCCTGAAGGGGCCCTTTGGTGGGTCCTCCAGTAATGTGACATGCTGGGCAGTGCCCTATGCATATAGGAGAGATGTGGCAAAGCTTCCCTGTGGGTTAGAAATTGTTGCACACTCTTTGCACTCATGAGGTGGAATGCAGGCAGCCATGGGCTGCTCTTGGGTCACTTGGAGGGGACCCCATACTCTAAACCATCACTTTCACCTGATATGGACAACAGTAAGTCCTGTCTGTATGCACTATCTACCTTATTAGTATATTTTGAGCTCCTAGGAAGCCTTTGAAGAGCTCACGGAAAAAGAGCAATAATCCAAATGTCTCTGAATTTATTACTTTAAACAAAATTAACCTTCCTGTGAAGCAGACTCTTGCATTGTAAGTGTTACTAGGAAGCCTTTTTGCAGAAAATGTGAATGAAAAAAAGCCACAAAGTATGCCCAAAATATTTTTAAAGGTTTTTTAAAGCTGTGGGTGTATGTATGAGTATCTCTGCATATGTCTACTTAGTTTAGGAAGATTCAAGTTTGCATAATGCTAAAGTACTGAATTATTCAATAAAAATATGGCTGATCTAGTGAGACTCAAATAATATGAACAAAAATATGTTGTTTTCCAACTATCTCTATTGGCATTTGTTTTGTGATCTTTAAGGCTACAAGATAGTTAGAAATATATGGTAAGCTGGGATTTTATGATTGAATATTGCAATTCAAATGTGAAACATTAGTATCCTTGAAAATATACATGCCTGAAAAATCTCTTATTTTAATGTTACCATTTATGTTTGTTTTATGGCTATTAGTAGATGTTTGTTGTTCATATTGATTATACTCAACATGAGGTATTGGTACATCTATCTAACATAACAATAAATATTTAAAATTTTTCACATCTCATTGTTGGTGTGCTATCAGGAAATTAGGGTTGTGGTGTCACATCTTCAGTTCCTGACTTTAAAATAACATCTAGTTCCTCGCTTATGACATCACCTTCCCTATATACAAAGTGCAAATTATAGAGCTGAAAAAAGGAAAGATATTTAAGTTTATTTCTGAGCTACAGGTTTCATGTACATAAAATACTAATCAACTAACTTCTACTTTGGTCTCAATCTCTTTTCTAGGAAAACTTTGCCCCTTATGAATGATTTTGATGGCTAATTCCAAATATGAGAGTATCTCCAGAAAAATGAAATTGTCCTATAATTATCATTAGGAACATGCAAGTATCTTCCCACAAGCATGTACACTGTAATAAGCAAAAAGAAGCTTAGAAATTGCACAGAAGCTAAATAATTGTGTGCGTTTTTCTACTCTAGGCTCTGACTTATTCAGAGGCCCTTAGTTCTGCATTAGATATTATTGAGGATTCTGTTTCATTTGTTACATTACTTCCTGCATTACTTGTCCATAGACACCTTTGCCCTTCTGAGATATGGAGTCTGTCTTAGGTAAAGAATCCAGAAAGACTGATTACCTACACCATTAGCCCAGATGATCCCTCTGGGAGACCAGCACCTAAGACAAAGCTTCTGAACTACATTCTTCTCTGTCCAAGCCCTGATGCCTGCCTCAGGACTTTGCAACTATATACCAGAAATCCCTCAAATCTTGATTTGAAATGAGCACTTGATAAGGCTATTACTCAATATCTGAGGAAAGAGCTTTGGTTAAATAATGAGCTGCTCTATGATAGTATTCATTCTGGAACCAGACCAAAGGGAATAAAAAGTTTAAATGCATGAAAAAATGTGAAAATACTATATTTTCTGATTCCTATAGAATAACCACCTATTCTTCTCTTCAGATCACCACTTTCTCTCCATATAAACAGCAAATTATAGGGCTGACAAAAGTAAGGACATTGAAGTTTATTTCTGAGTTACAGGACATAATAAAGCTAGATAACATGGGATACTGACTATTTCTCATTATAGGCACTTTACCATCAAGCATGTATTTCCTTCTGTCAATTTGGAACAGTTGCAGTTATATTGATTTCTTCTTTAGTTTTTCAAATTGTTAATGGTAAATGTTTGCAGTACATAGTGATTACATTCATCATAGAGAGTTGGCACATGTATATAACACATCTTCATTTTTTTACTTTCACTTTGACTTCCTGCCTTCCTCCTCCCTCCATTACTTGGCCTCCTTTCCATTGGTAAAAGACCAATCCATCATTTCTTGACATTGGGTAATAAAAAAATATGAAAAAATGAAGTGGATTCACTCAGCAGACCTCTGCTTAACACATATTTTGTTCCAGGCACTGTGTGATGTGGTGAAATAAGCCAGAGCATGGGACAAAGGGCACCTTCCCTCCCATAGCTTGCAATAGAATAAAGCTTAGTAACACAAAAACTGTGATGACCATGCAAGGCTCTTCGCCCACAGGAAACATCACAGGATTGGCGGATGAGAGAAGGGGCTGCACAGGAGAGCTAGGCCTGCCCTTTGCCTGCAGGGAACATCATGGGGAACAGTGGCTTAGCCTGAGTGGTTCCGAACTGAGAACCTCGAGGGGACCTGTGGCTGAGAGCCTGGGCTGCTGTGGAGTGCTAGTCCCATCCTTCACCCACAGGGAATATCAGGGAGACCAGCAGCTTGGACTGGTAGGCTCAGCTTTAACCTCAGGGAACATCACTGGGACATGCAGCTGAAAGCCAGGGCTCCTCAGGAATGCTAGGCCCACCCTTTGCCCACAGGGAACATTGCAGGGACCAGTGACAGAGAGCCTGATGTGCCTGGGACTGCCACTGCTGGTGGCTTGGCCTGCACTGTTAAAGTCTGGGAACTTTGCTGGGACCTGCAGATGAGACCTGGAGCTGCTCAGGAGTGCTACACCCACCCTTCACCTACAGGGAACATTGCTTGGACCAGTGGCTCAGCAGGAGCTGTTTGTGACTGGTAGGCCCACCATTCGCCCTCAGGGGACATTGTGAGGGCCAGTGGCAGAGGGCCTGAGGTGCCTTGGACTGCCACTGCTGGGACCACCCTTCCTCCAGGAACCTCTAGGAAGTCTGCCACAGGCCTGAGCTGCCTGGGACATCTGCTGGACCCATCCTTCCACGAGGAACATTGGACTACAGTGGACTACCATGCTGGCTCAATGAGAGGCTCAGGAACCCCTCACCCATTGGAAGATGTCATCAGGCTTCAGTCAGTGTGGTGAGTTTGCCCCATAAAATAGGGGTCTGCAGTGGGTAAATAGGGGTGGAAGTGAAAATCCCTTGGCTAACGTGCCAAGAGAGTGGGGAACCCTCTTCCCACACACAGAGAAAATCAGACAGGTTGAGGAGTACACCAATATTGCCACCCCAAATTTATAGGAAATAAAAAGAACTTATGAGACAACAGTGACACAGTAGGGCCTCAGCTGACACATACACTATAGCCAGGGAGACCTGGTGACTTGCCACAACCTGAAGATATAACAACAGCAGGAACTAAGAGTTGCCCTACATCAATACTTCTGGGATAGTTAGCTGAGAAAGAATGTAGGACTAACCCAACAGGCATAGTAGGAAGAATTCAGGAAACTGGATCTGCTTTTCATGGTGGTACCATGCAATTTGAGAAACATCAACCACACAGTAGAACCCTGAAACACACACTACAGAAACTTGTGACTGTTGAATAAAAAGACCAGAAGTTTACGCAACAGGTGAAAATGACTAAACAAAAATGTAAAATGCAATCACAAACATCTAGTCCATTGGGGGAAAGTGCAGCCAATAAGGAAATAGAGGACCCTAAAATTCATAAACCAGAAATCTCTGAAAAGATAGCAAATGAAGAAAATAAACAAAAACATGAGGCTATAGAGAAAATCAAATTAGAAATAATGTCTTATGTAAAGACAAAAGTAACAACCTTAGTAAATGAACTGCTCAACATAGCTAGAGAAGAAATAGATAAGAAACTACAGGAGCATGGGAAATTGACTGCAACTTTGAATGAACAATGCAGAAAACAAGCAGAATCTACAAAACAAATTGAAAGAGATATGCAAGAAACAAACATTGCATTGAAAGCCTACAAAGCCATTTAAATGAAGCTAAGGATAGAATCTCGGACCTTGAGGACAGGATTGCAGATAGCAATCTTGAAAGGGTAGAACTTATAAAAACAACAAAGCAGAATGAAATGACAATCCAACAGCTACAAGATGATGCCAGGAGAAACAATGTTAGAGTAATAGGCATTAGTGAGGAGGTAAGAGGCAATGCAAAGGATATAGCTAAGCTGTTCACAGAAATAATGGCAGAAAATTTCCCAAATATGGGGGAAAAATCAAATCTACAAATGAGTGAGGCATATAGAAGGCCACAGAGTCATGACCAACATACACCTACAACCAGACATATAATTATTAAGATCTCAGACATATAGCATAAAAACAGAATACTAAAAGCTGTTAGGGAAAAAAACCCAGCACACCTATCAAGGAAAGCCTATGAGAATCACAGCAGACTTCTCAGCACAAAACTTCAGGTGAAAACGAGCTTGGAGTGAAGTATTTCAAGCCCTAAAAGAAAACAACTTTCAACCCAGACTGACATAGCCAGCAAAACTGTCTTTCAAATTTAATGGAGAATCAAGATACTTCCATGACAAAAAACAACTAAAGAAATTCATATCCACCAAATCAACCTTAGAAGGAGTGCTGAAGAAGAGGCTAGATAGAGATAAAAATGACCACAATCACCAGAACAACAACAGAAAGAAACCACCAGGCTGGAAAAGAAAAAAAACAACGGAGAAAAACAGGAAACTAACAAGAGTGACACAATATGGCAAAGTCAAGCCAGTACATATCAGTGATATGAATAAATGTAAATGGGCTCAATTCACCGATCAAAAGAAACAGGTTGACAGAATGGATCAAGAAACAGGATCCCACAATATGCTGTATACA
>PVJX010047888.1:0-11708 GCA_004027295.1 Dolichotis patagonum
GTGGCTGTGAGGCGGTGTCACAGCAGCACTGGTAAAACAGTACCCCGAGCTCCCGGCCCCCACATGGCTGTGGAGGGGAGGTGACCTGGACATCTGCATTGTCAAGGACATTGTCCTGACTTCTATGAGTTTGGTGGTTTCTGAGGGACCACTTCCTGGCGTTGAGTGCCCTTGTGTATGACACATCTAGAACATTCCTTTCCTGCGCTGACATGCGACTGGCAAGCTTGGGACACAATCGCCTTGTTGGTTTAGGTACGGGCAGCCTTCTCTCCTAAGCTGCTGGTTGTGTTTATTCTCTAAGTATCTGAAATTTTAGTCTTTGTGGAGAAGGAAGCTTGAAGACTAAAACCTGTGCAGGTCTATGTAAGAGAAATATCAAATGTATCTGGAAAAATTCTTAAAAATTTAAGAAATAAACACCATCAGATTCTTACCTTGCATGATACATCAAAAGACGCAAGTGGACGAATGAAATCAAGTGCTTACAATTCACAGTAGCTAAATTCTGGAAGCAGCCTGTATGGCCATCAACAGATGACTGGGTAAAGTAAATATGGTATCTGTGTGTAATGAAATACTACTTGGCTATGAAGAATGCCACTGTTGAAACATTTGTAGGAAAATGGATGCACTTGGAAGATATAATAATGTTGAGTGAAATAAATTAGACACACAAGTTTAAGTACCACATGGTATTTTTCATTTGAGCAAGGCGGAGTACAAAGAAAGAAATGACAGAGATGGGTAGAAAAGGGCGAGGGGATGAAGCTCTTGCCATAGGGAGGTGGTCCAAGGGAACAGGGAGAGAGATGAAGAGGTGGGGAGGGGGAAGTGAGAGGAATAAAGATGTGCTGCGTAGGGAACCCAGTGACCCCCGTTAATGTAAACGCTGTGCGTGCATCATGACGTGCACAAGCTGAGTCAAATAACACCAGCATGTATGAAAAGGGATGGGGGCCCAAGGCGGGGCGGAGGGGAGAGGAAGAGGAAGGGCATTAAAAACAGGCTGTTAGACCCCAGGACGGGGAAACAAGAAGCAACAGCGTTTCCTGAGGTCCGCGCCATGTTGGAACTTAGGGTGCTGAGCCAACCAGTAACCAGCCTGCCACCTACGGGGGCGCAGGCTTAGAATCAAACATACCATATCCTCCTGCTCCCCCCCAACAATTGGGATCCAGGGATCTGGGTATCTCTTAGCAGGTGACCATATTTGGTACAGCAAGTCGGGGGAGTTTCCTTCTACTATCTCTGAAGGCAGATATTTTTATCGCCGTTTTGCTTTGTCCTGATTAACGGTGTTGCTCTATTCAATACTCTGTGTTGATGTGTTCTATAATGTTGTGTATTTCTTTTGATTTTGCTGTACCTAGTAGGAGAACAACTATTGTGAAGACAACGAGATATACAATGTTGCCTATTACTGCTGTCCTGGTGACCTGCTGTGATGTTCTGTGCCAATTTCACCGCACTGTCTCAATTGGCATTATTCCATCCTGTTTTGTTGTATATTACTACCTCCAAGTTAATAAAAATTAAATAAAAATAAAACAACAGAACATGAGAGAACAAGGTAACAAAATACCTCCAAAAACTCCCAACTCCACCAAAGCTGATCCATGTGACATGGATGAGGAGAAACTCAAAAACAAAACAGAATTGTATAAGGTGATTAAAAAGGAAATAACAACAAAACAGATCAATAAGGTACTGAGCAAGCTGAAACATGATATAACTAAACAGATAATGTACTTAAAAAGCAAAAAGAGGAAAAGAAAATGCTCTAAAGGATATAACTGCATGTATGTTTAAGTGTGTGGGACTGATAACCATATTACCAGGATTTTGTTGGATCGATGAACAGAACTGTTTGCAGCCTCACTGTTTGTTCACTTTGTATGCCTTAATTTTGTAACATGAACAACTATTTCTAAGAAGACAATATGTAATTTATCAAGTAGTGATTTCTTAATGTTTTTGTTTGAAATTCTGTATTATTTCTACCCTTTTTTCTATTTTGCTTTTTTTCTCTTTAAATAAAATTAAAAAACCAAAACAACCCAAAACAAAAAAACCCCAAAACACGCTGTTAGATGGGCATGTGACCACACCCCGAGATGATTTTAAATTGCACCAATTGCAAACATGTACTGATAAAATACAATTTTAAACAGTTGAGTGCATAAGGTGCACTCATGGGAGAGTGACCCTGGACGTAAGAGCCCAGGAAGTGGCGCGCCCTAGCCTACTCGGATGCCTGCTCAGGTCCCCCACCCCTGCCTCGGTGTGAAGATAGTTGGGTGTCCACAGCCGTTCCTAGGACATCCAGAAGGAGGGGACGTTTGTGCTTGAAATGTTCGGGGCGCACGAATTCAGATTTGTCAAAATGTACGCAAAAGTGTATCTTGGTGGCCTCTTCCCCAGGCCGCCTTCTCTCAGGAGCCTGGGACAGAGTGGGGACTGATGTCCTTCCCTCAGGGCAAGAAATGACTTCTCAGAGGGAACTTTCTCTAAGCTTGTGTACGGCCTCACTCTTCCTGCAGGGGGCAACAGCCTCCAACGTATGGTGCAAAAAACCGGAAACCTTGCTCTTTCAAAATAAAAGTTGCAACATGTGTGTGCTTGATTACTATTCTTTTTGCCTCGGGTGAAGGTTTTATCCTCACACATTTTTGGTAAAAAGAGGGACTTTAGAAGTGTGACATGTTAAGCAGCTCCTGGTGTTCACTGCGTTTTGCTACCACACACAGTTTTTGTTACTCTTCATCCAAGACTGAAACTGGTTCCCACCGGAATTTGTTGGTGCATCTGCAGAGCCAGAAGGAAGCTGCTCAGGTAGAGGTAAGTGAGACGTTCAGAAAGGAAGAAAATGGCACGCCCATGCCTTCATCTATTCCATCTGTCAAAATTTACTGACTTCAAAGATTGTTGTACTGACTGCTTTGCATGTGTGAGACGCTGACCTGTGTGCTAGGGATAGAAAAGTGAAAAACACCATGTGTTTTTGTTTTGATTTGTTTCCACTTTGAATTCAAAGTGGACAGAGTTCATGTTTGGCAATGAAGCATTTAAAAAATTTCAATCTGAATTTTAAGATACATTTTTCAGAAAGATAAATAGACTTTTGTCCTGTTTTACCTTTGAGACTAAAAAGGCCAGTTAAAAGCTTTTCATGACATTTCACCGGCGCTCAGCTCGCTGGTGGTCACACCCAGAGGCTTTACCAGATCTGAGTCCCTTGATGCTTCCTGAATTACTTGATAGCGCTTTAGAAGGCTTTACGTATGTTTGATTCACAAAATAACTCACACGCACCGTTTTCTGTAATTACTTCTGTGGCACTTCCACAAGGCTGAGCCGCAGGGAAGCCGAGTCGGCCAGGCCCTCTTCTTTCTCCTCACACATCACTGTGTTACCCGAGGTTTTGTTATCGATGTTATTATTTAGGGTATTTTCCTCATGGGACCCCAGATGTCTCCTGAGCGTCTGGAACTCAATCTGTCCATCACTTGGCTTTCTGCGATCCTCAGCTTTTCCTCACGCGACCAAACGGTGGCCTCAACGGTTCAAGGGGGAAGGACTTGCCTGGCTCACGATTTCAGAGAGATTTGCACTTGCGGTTGCCTTCGTGGTTTCCAGGCCCGCGGTGGAGCAGCACAGCGTGGTGCAAGGGTGCGGGGCAACCGGGAGGCAGAGAGAAGGGGACACCGGGGAGCAGGGACGGCACGGTGTCCCCTTCGGAGGCGTGGACCCGGTGACTCGTGTCCTCCCCCGGGCTCAGGCACTTGTGAGCTCATGCCTGGCTGCATCGGCTGACAGGGTCCCCAGCCTTTACTTCTCCAAGTCCTGCCCGGGACACCTCTGTGTTAGGGACCAAGTCTCCAAGTCTCCCAGTGTCTTCTGAGGCCTTGCTGTTCAGATCAAAGCCCCTGCTAACTGTGGCTTCAGCTCCTAAGCCGTCACTATTTTTCCAGTCATTTAGATTAACACAGAATTACCTTCACTTTAAAAAATTAATTTTGTGGTACTCTAGATACGTAATGATCCCATTCTTCACAGGAAATTTGTGCCTGCACGTGCTATATCCTGATTCTTCTTTTTCTCCTGACCTTCCCTTGACCCCTCTTCCCATTCTTATTTACAAAAGCTTTGTTTCCATTTTTTCCTTCTTTTCTCATTTTTTCTTTTCCCTTCCTTCCATTCCCCCTCCCTTTTCTATTTGATTATTTTCTTCCTCTTTCACAATATCTATTGTACATTTTGGACCTTATTTGCTCTTTTGGATTCTTGTACCAGATAAGCAAGCAATATTTAAGCATGTGTGTTTGATGTATTTCAATTAATAGATAGTCTCAAGGTGCATCGATTTACCTAGAAATGTTTCAAGTTTATCCTTCTTGATGGCAGAGTAGTACTCCATTGTGTATAAAAATCCCCACATCTTTTTTATCCATTGATCCCTTGATGGGCATTTGGTCTGTTTCCAAGATTTAGCTATTACAAACTCTGCTGCTATAAGTAGGGATGTATATATCTCGCTGTGGTATTATGCCTGTAAATCTTTTGGGAAGATACTTAGAAGAGGAATAGCTGGGTCAAATGGAATCTCCAGGTTTAGGTTTTTGAGGACTCTCCACACTGATTTCCGTAGAAGTTACACCAGTCTACACTCCCACCAACAATGGAGAAGGGGTTCTTTTTCCTCACAGCCTCACCAGCATTTGTTATTGATTTCTTGATGATAGCCTTTCTTTTTGGGGTAAGTTGGAATCTCAGAGTTGTTTTAATTTCCATCTCTTCAATGACCTGTGACACTGAACATTTTTCATATATTGATTTGTTTTTGTACTTTTTTTTTTTTTTGTACCAGGGATTGAACTCACAACCTTGCGCTTGCCAGGCAGGCACTTACACCACTGAGCTAAATCCCTGGCCTTGTTTTTGTACTTTAAATAATTTTTTTATTGTATTTTAAAAAGAATAAAACAAAAGAGAACAAAACAAAGTAAATCAGAACAGAACAATGCAAGCAACACAGCACTTCACAACCAGACAACTGGACATCAACAGTGGCTACCATGATGTCTCTTTTCTTTGAAATAGTTGCACATACCTTCACACACAATAATATAAAACATAACAAAATACTATAAAACCATTCAAAAGAATGAAAGCATTCCAGGACATTCAAAACCAAATAACAGGAAATGAACAATGGCTACTGTAATATCTCATTTTCCTCAAAAAATTTGTTTATACCATCTCACATAATAGAATCAAATAAAACACAACAGGATAGAAGCAATCAAAACAGAAGGACAAAAGCATGGTAGGACTTCAAAACAAGATGATAGTAAATCAGCAATGGCTGCCATAATGTCTTGTTTTCTTCAAAATAGCTGTTCATACCATCACACATAATAAAATCAAACAAAACAATAAAATCCATCAAACCAATGAATGAAAGCATTATAAGGCTTTAAAACAATATAATAGGAAACCATGATTACCATAAAATATCCAATTATATTCAAAATAGCTGCCCCTACAGCATAAAATCTAACAAAATAAGACAGAACAAAGCCAAACCTTAACAAAATTGTGTAAACAATGCAAGAGTTCAAGATAAGACAATAATTAATTGACAGTAGTTGCCACCTTTCCCTCCCAGGTATTTCCTCCCCTCTGCTCTTACATTAACTAGTTTGCTTTTGGATCCCATTAACTCCTGTTTCTTATGCTAGGGTTCACGTGTATGAGTTCAAACTGTTTCAGCCATGCACTTGATCTCCAGTTGTGTCTATGTACCTACAGGAATCTTGAGATCATTCTACTTTATCGCTGGGTAGCTTTCCACTGCATGAAAATACCGTATCTTTCTTATCCATTCTGTGGTTGATGGGCAAGTTACTCTTGCCTTTTTTTTTTTTTGGTCTCTGTCGCATTGAACAATTGTTTTCTCTCCTTTGATTTTCAATCTATGAATTTCCTTTCCAGTTAAATGTGTTTCTTGTATACAGTATATCAATGGATCTTTTTTCTTTTTGTTTTTCTTTTTGGTACCAGGGATCAAACTCATGACTGTGCACTTGCAAGGCTGAGCTAAATCCCCAGCCCCTGGATCTTGTTTCTTGATCCACTCTCTCTGTGTTTCTTTTTATTACTGAGCTGAGGCCATCTACATTAATGGTTACAACCAGGATACATTGGTTTGTCTCTGCCCTTCTATCCTCCTGTTGCTGGCCCTCCCCTTTTCCCCTTCATTCAATTGCCTGTCCTGTTTGGTGATCCTCCTCTGCTGCTGTTCCTGGAACCATGGTCATCTTTATCTCTCTCTAGAATATCCTTTAGCACTCTCTGTAGGGTTGGTTTGATAGTCATGAATTCCTTCAGTTGTTCTTTATCATGGAAGTATCTTATTTTTCCATCAATTTTGAAAGATAGTTTTCCAGGGTAGGTCAATCTGGGTTGGAAGTTGTTTTCTTTTAGGGTTTGAAACACTTCATTCCAAACTCTTCTTGACTTGATGGTTTGTGTTGATAAGTCTGCTGTGATTCTGATTGGTTTTCCTTTATAGGTGATCTATCTGTCTCTTCTAACAGCTTTTAATATTCTGTTCTCCTGCTGGATTTCTGGGATCTTGATTATTATATGTCTGGGTGTGGATTTACTTTGGTTATGGCTAGTTGGAGTCCTATATGCCTCACTTGTCTGCATGCCAGATTCATTTCCCATGTTTGGGAAGTTTTCTTCTATTACTTCTGTGAATATCCTTTTAATTTCATTTGTATTGACCCCTGCTTCTTCACGTACACCTATCACTCTTAAGTTATGCTTCTTTGCATCATCTTGCAGCCATTGAGTTGTTATTTCCTGATTCCATGTTATTTATGAGATCTTTCCTTTCATGATCACTAGTTGCAATCGTATCTTCAAGGTTTCAAGTCTATCTTCAGTCTCCTTCAAGTGATTTTGCCAGCTTTTGATTGAGTTTTTAATTTCCTGCATCTCCCTTTGAATCTGTTTCATGCATTGTAATTCCTTTCTACATTCATTCAAGGTTTCCATCATTTTCCTATTCTCCTTTTTATTGTCTATGTCTTCTTTAGACCTGCTGAAGAATTCTTTCAGTATGTTTGTGATTTCTTCTTTTACCTGAGACATTATTTCTAATTTGACTGCTTTTACAATCTCATGAAGTTGTTTCCTTACTTTAGTTGCTATCCTCTCAGAGATTTTAGGTGTGTGACTTCCGTTTTCTTCCATGACTGTATCTTCCAGACTTATTCTGCATGGGCTAGAGGTCTGAGTTTGCCTTTTGCTTCTTCCTCTTGACATTCTCCTGCATTCCTCCCAGCAAGCTGGTTGTGGGGCCCCAGGCACTTCCCACATTGGCTGCCCCTAGGCAGTGTAGGGGGATGGGACAGGCACCTGAGTTCCTCTTATTCCAGATTTACAGGAAGGTAGCAGGGTATGGAGCGGCCTTCTCAGATCTATGCAGCTACACTGGGGCCTTGTTGACAATCAGGGGTGCGTGTCGGTAGAGCTGCTTCTCTCAGCCTGTGTGTCTACACTGGGACTCCCATGATACTGGCAGATACACAGGGGTGTGTTTGTCTGATTTTGCTGGTGGATGTTGGCTGTCTGAGGGAACTAAGGACCTCCAATGGTGGCCTACAGATGCACAGGGCTTACCTGGCTGAGTGTCCCTGCTCCTGCTGGCTGCCTGCAGGAAGGAGCCTTCTGGTGGCAGCTCTCTGAAGGTGAAGGTGGATCTGCCTGTTCTCTGTGCCCTCACTGGCCACCTGTAGGATGTGGCCTTTTGGTGGCAGTGCACAGTGGGCAGAAGTGGATCTGTCTGTCTCCTTCAGCCTGCACTGGGTGTGTGGAGGAAAGGGCCTTCTGGCAGCAGCCCCAGGTGGGCTGAGGTGGGCCTTCTCCTGGTTCTCTCTGCCCACACTAGAGCAGGAGAGGAAGGGGCCTTCCCGCAGTGGCTCTTGGCAGGCAGAACTGTTTTTGTACTTCATCATCTGAGAAGTGTCTGTTCATGTCAGATGCCCACTTTTGATTGGATCTTTAAATTTGGGGCAGCCCTCTCTGTGGGTTCCCTTGTCACTCTGTTGGTGGTTTCTCTTGCTATTGAAAAGATTTTTAATGGGATTACAGTTGTTGATTTATTGTAATATTTCCCATGTGATTGGAGTTTGTTCATAAAATCTGTCTTTCAGCAGATTTCATGTTTCTGCTTTAATATTTAGATCTTTGATCCATTTCAATTTTAATTTAATGCATGATGAGAGATATTGCTCTAGTTTTAATCTTTAGCATGTGGAAAGCCAGTTCCCACCAGCACCATTTATTAAAGAAACTATCTTTATTCTGGTGAGGATATTTGATTGCTTTGTCAAAGATAGGGTGACTGAATTTAGAGTTGTTTCTGGATCTTCTAATCTGTTCCACTGACACTTGAGGTTTTTTATTTTTGCCATTTCCATGCTGTTTATATCATGGTAGCTTTGTAGCATAATTTTAAGTCAGGGATTATGTTGCTCCCTGCTTTGCCTTGTTGCTCAGAATGGCTTTTGTTATTCTATGTCTCTACTGGTTCCAAATGAACTTTAGGAATGTTTTCTCTAATTCTGTGAGGTATACTACTAGTATTTTGATGTGGATTGCATTAAATCTGTACACCAATTTTGAGAATATGCCATTTTTCACTATGTTGATTCTTCCTATCCAGGAAAATGGGATATCTTTTCATTTCCTGATATGATCTTTGCTTTCCCTTTTTAGAGTATTGTGGTTTTCAATGTAAAGGTCTTTTGCTTCCTTTGTAAGATTTATTCCTATGATTTAATTGTTTGAGATACTATCATGAAAGGTGTAGTTTCCCTAATTTCTCTCACAGTGAGTTTGTTATTCAGGTTCAGGAATGCTATTGATTTTTGAGTGTTAACTTTGTATCCAGCTACAATACTGAATTTGGTTATTAAATCTAGAAGTTTTTTGTTGGAGTTTTTTGGGTCTTCTATGTAGAGAATCATGTATTTGCAAATAATGAAAATTTAACCTTTTCCTTTCCTATCCTTATTTCTCCATATTTTCTAATTACTCTAGCTAATATTTGCAGAACTACATTGAATAGGAGTGGCAGTAGTGGGCATCCTTGTCTTGTTACTAATTTTAGAGTGAAAGCTTTCAAGTTTTGACCATTTAATATGGTGTTGCCTATTGGTTTATCATAGATGGCTTTTATCAGATTGAGATAAAATCATCTATTGCAATTTTATGTAGGTTTTTAATTATGAATGAGTGTTGGACTTTGTCAAAGATTTTCCTGCATTGATTGAGATGATCATATAGTTTTTGTCTTTGGTTCTGTTAATGTGATGTATTACATTTATTGGTTCATGCATGTTGAAGTATCCCTGGATCCATGGGATGAATCCTGCTTGGTCTCAGTGTATAATGTTCTTGATTATTTTCTGCATTCTAGTTGCGAGGGTTTTTGCACTTATGGTCATTAGGGAGGTTGGCCTGTAGTTCTTTGTTTTTTTTTTTTTTTTTTTTTTTTTTTTTTTTTTTTTTTTTTTTTTTTTTTGTTTTGTTTTGTTTTTGGTTGAATCCTCCTCTGGTTTTGGTATTGAGGTAATGCTTAGTTCCAGGAATGAATTTGGGAGTATTGTTTCCCTTTTCATTTCATCTAAGAGTGTGAAGAGTAGCGGCATTAGATCTTCTCTAATTTGTTGTAGAATTCAGCACTGAATCTGGAAGGACCTGCTCTTTTGTTTGTTGGTAGGTTTTTAATTACTTCTTCAATTTCATTGACTGATATTGATTTATTTACAATTTTTATATTTTATTGATTCAGCTTTGGCACTTCACATGTACATAGGAATCTGTCCATTTTTTCTGCATTTTTCATCTCATTAGAATAAAGGTTCTTGAAGTAGATATTGATGATATTCTGAATTTCTGCTGGATCTATTGTGCTTCTACCCTTTTCATTCCTAGTTGCATGGACTTGAATATTTTCTTTCCTTTTTTTTGATAAGGTTAGCTAGGGGTTTGTCTATTTTATTTAATCTTTCAAAGAAGCAACTCTTGGGAAAAAAAAGATGGCGGACTGGTAGGTAGCAGGAGAGAGACCCTCTCTGAGAGAGACAGCTCAAATGCCAGAATAAAACACCCTGGAGAGACCCAAACAGAGAGAGATAGACTCTCACAACCCATGAAGAAATTAAAGTGCAAAAAACCGCTCGAATATGAGGTCCTGGGGCTACTATTAGTGAAGATAAGATCAGCGAGCATGGCGCCCTCCTCGAGCCGCCTGAATTCCTGTCCGACCTGAACAAGCGATCCGCACTGAAGCGACTGGCTTGAGCCACCAGAACACATAGTTGAACAGCCCTGCGTGTGGCTTGCCCGGACCGGACCTGCATGTGACCCAGCCAGAGGCACCGTGAATTACCACTGCAGCTGTGCTGAAGTCAGAGGTCGGGGAGCCCTGCAGTTCTCGGGGACTGGCATCAACACGTGGTGAGTGATGGAAATAAGACACTCCCACGGGAAAGGGGAAACCGACTGGAAGACATGTTGGATTTGGGCAGGACAGCCCTAACTCCATAAGGAAGTGGCTTCAGCTGGTTGCTCCCCTTGCCGAGCAGATTGGTAGAATATGCTTGGACTAGGCCACGCCCCTGGCAGGGACCCAGTGAGTTGCTACAAATTACTTTCCTGAGATCTGTGCACACTGACTCAGTGAAGGCCTGCAAAGGTTGACTGGCCCAGAAGGGAGGAGCTAGCGCACACTGCCCGCAGGTGAACTCTAATCTCTGATAACCTATTGAAGAGGGCTAAAGCTCCTAGCCTGCGCCCTCTAGAGGAGCCTTAACCAACAAGAAAAGGGTCTGGGAATTACACTGTACACTTGTATGGAAGGAACCAAAAACATGACGAAAGGGACAAATAAGAAACATCTCCCAGCCCCCAACCCTGAGAACATTGATCCAGGAGAGGTAAATACAAAAGAGATTGAGGGCAGCCAAAATGCAACATCAAACACAGCGTTAAGCGGACATAAAGAGATATCTTCAGGACCTCGTAAGCGGGACCAAAACTGAAATATTAATTCAAGTTAAACAAGAGATAAGTAGATTAATAAAAGAAGGGCTGGGCACCTCTCAAGAAGACACAGACAGAAGAATGGAGGAACACAAATGGAGAGAAAAATTTAATGAAGAATTCAGAAAAAACCTAGAATTCATGAAGCAGATTCAAAGAGATTATCAGGAAACTAAAGACTCCATAGAAAGCTGGCAAAACTGCTTAAAAGAAAACAAAGATAGACTATCAAAAATTGAACACAGGCTTGCAATGTGGGGACATGAAAGGGAAGATCTCTTAAAAATAACAAGGGAGCAGGCAGTAAAGATACAAAGACTGGAAGATGACAAGAGGATCTATAACTTAAGAATAAAGTATGTGAATGAAGAAGCAGGAGTCAAAACAGAGGAATTACAAGGCTATTCACAGCAATTATTAAGGAAAATTTCCCAAGCATAGAAAAAAGAAATGATATGCAGAGGTATGAAGCATACAGAACTCCAGCCACCTACAACCCAAACAGAGCTACACCCAGACACATAATAATCAAGATCCCAGAAATTCAATATAAGAACAGAATATTAAAAGCCATCAGAGAAAAG
>PVJX010047889.1:0-11694 GCA_004027295.1 Dolichotis patagonum
GTATGTGCACCCATATTTATACCAGCACAATTTGTAATAGCTAAATGATGGAAACAACCAAAATGTCCATCAACCGATGGATGAAAAAGATGTGGTATTTTTATACAATGGAATATTACTCAGCTATAAAAAGGATGTTGAGGCCTTCATAGGTAAATGGAGGCAATTTGAGACTATCCTCATAAATTAAATAAGAATAAATTTATAAATATCACATTGTGTCTGTAGTGTAAAAAGTAGTAAGAAATGTAGGAATAATAAAACACAAAATGTGTAATTGCTATTGTAAAAAAGAGAGGAAAAGAAAGTGCTGAAAAGGATATAGTTGCATGTATTTTAAGTGTGTAAGATAGGTAACCATATTACTAAATATTTGTTGGATCATTGAATGAAACTGTTTGCAGTCTCACTGTTTGAATGTCCACTTTTTAAGCTTTAATTTTGTAACTTAAACAACTATTTCTAAGTTGGAAATATGTAATTTATCAACTAGTGATTTCTTAGCTTATTTTTTTGAAATTCCATATTATTCCTACCCTTTTTTCTGTTTTGCTTTTTTCTCTTTAAATAAAATTTAAAACAAAAGAATATGAAAATTTTATACAAGTACATGTATGTATTTTTATATATGTATTCAGATACATACATATATACATACATACTTGTATATATATATATGCATATATAGATGCATTTAAGTGGATGCATGTAGGTAAGTACATATTTGTGTATTCACACCTAGGTATGCTTACATAAACATAATTAAGTTAGATAAGAAATGGATTACCTGCAGTAGAAATATTTCTAGATAGTACAGTTTGGTTGAAATTGCATTTGCAGATAATAATGAACCTTCCTGAAGGGTAAATTATCAAAATTATAAGGCAGTTTTTAAAATGTGGATTTGAAGATAGTTAAAAATGTGATCATGTTCAATTATATTTAAAGGAAATCAATAAGTCTGTAAAATGTATAAAATCTTTCTATGAGTGTACTAATTGGAAAAATAACTTCTCTAATGATTTGCTTTTAAAGAATATATAAGGAGAATTTTAAACTCATTTTAAATTGCATTATTGATCAACTTCATGAAATGAGCAACTCTCATTTTGCCATGTTTTATTTCTTACATTATAATCTAAGCACACAGTTCTATGGCATTGCCCTTTATTTGTTCTTCCCAGTTGGAATGCTTGACTAATCTCTCAAGGGAACATTCTTGCTATTTATTATTGATTTTATAGCTCAAAAAATGTAAGTGGGCAATGAATGCCCGGATTTCAGATTAGGAAATAACCCCTTAGTTGAAAAAGCCAGCTGGATACTTGTGATAAATTACTATTTTCTGTCTGAATTTTATACCTACTTGCAGGTAGTTTTTGAAATTAAGCTCCATATGGGCAAAATGTCACTGAGGGGACTACAGCATAACCTGTGCATGGTTACAGATGCTTCTCTCACTCTTTGGGGACACACTGTAGGAAAAACGTCATAATCAGGGATTT
This sequence comes from Dolichotis patagonum, assembly GCA_004027295.1. Classification (NCBI taxonomy): domain Eukaryota; kingdom Metazoa; phylum Chordata; class Mammalia; order Rodentia; family Caviidae; genus Dolichotis; species Dolichotis patagonum. Next base: position 1,506 of record PVJX010047889.1, read on the forward strand.
AGGAATAATGAAAGATTTGGCTTTCATCTGTTTTTCATGGATTTACTAGAGCTGAGATAAAGAAAACAAACATACACAAATGTTAGCCGTGATAGCATTAAAGGAAACTAAACAAATGCTTCCTGAATGAGATTACATGCATGCAACTCTCTTACCACCAGGACCAGCAAAAGTGTAATTCCCAGTGTAGAAATAGTTTCAATACAATTCAGTAATGCAAAAATGAATTATCTGCTGTAATAGAAAGGAATCTTGATAGATTACACAATTGCTTTTCTTTATATTATTGTATTAGTCACCTCAGGTTGCTCTAACAGAATACCATCTGGGTGGTATAAACAACAGATATTTATTTTCACAGTTCTGGAGGCTGTAAAGTCCAGGACTAAAATGCCAGGATATTTAATGTCTGATAAGGTGCTTGCTCTGCTTATTTTGCAGATGTTCATCTTGTCTTCTTATTATATTGTCACGTAATGGAGTGAACACAAGCCTCTGTGCTTGTCTTTTTGTTGCCAAATTGAACCTCTTTTGGCTAAATCTGACCATAAGTTAGTTAACAGCCCCCTTGATTTTCCTTTTGTGATATAAAAAAGGAGCTGATCATAATAGCTAAGGGGATCCAGGCCAGCAAAAACATATATAAATTTAATATTATAATTTTTCAAACTATTTAAAATGCAGTAGGTTACCTTGATATTCAAGATGCACAGAAAATTTCTTTGCCAAACTACTAAAGTAAAAAGCAAACAAAGAAATAGGAGTCAAAGAGTAATTGTTTATACCACAGGAAATTTTAGACACTTCTTATATTGATGCCAATAAAAGAGTCAATTTTTATCACAACTCATTAGGCAAAAGTAATAACTTCATTAAATTATTTGGACAAATACAAAATTATATGCTTTACAAATACTGCTCCATGACTCTTAGTGTTTATGTGATCAACTTTCCCTTTAATTAATATCACAGGAAAATAATAGTGGATTTCCAAAATATTGTTTGCAATTACATATTTTGTGAATTAAATATTTGTATTCCTGATATGAGAAAATACATCAAATCTACTAATGCTTTTCGAATTTTAATTAACATTTATGTAGAAAAGAACTGACTAATCACCTCAAAGGTAGACCATAAGTTTAACTTCTATAAATTCTTCATTGTATCTATTGCTATAGGTATAAGTCCAACTATGATCAAGTCTTTTCAGACAAATAGAGAAAGGCATTTTCAGTGATACACTAATTAAAAATTACATTTAAACCGAAGGGAATATGATCGATAGCAATAAGCTTGTGGCATTTTTCTCAATTTGTTTTCTTTATTCCCAGATGCTTCACCAAAGACCCATTTCTTTAGAAAATTAATTCCTTGACAAAGGTCTTATAAACTTCAAGAAGAAGATTTTTAGTAGAAACTAGAATTACTTTATTTTCTGCTGTAGTTTTCTCTATTGCATTGCAAAACTTTGTCGGTAATGTGTAATGCACAGAAAACCGTGAACAGTGACAGATCACAACTACAACATAGACACAGTTCAGCACCTACATCAGTCCTACTGTCTGCAAAACATACTCTCACCTGTGTTTCAGACTGCCAGATTGATGAAGATACTAAATTCCTGGCTTTTCTAGGAATAATCTAAAAGGGAATAAAATATCACACACAACTGTAACAAACAAAATGAAACCCAAAATCTTACACTTTCTAATAATAATAAAACAAGCAGGAATGAACCCACACAGCTCTTAGGTAGATTTCCCAGGAAGCATATTAGCAAAAATGTAATGGAAAGCACTAGTTTCTGGAATTCTTGTAGCAGGATACACTTGATATTTCTACAGTATTTATTTTTTAACATGGATTTTCTGAGTTTATGAAGAGAAGGTTGATATATCATTTAGGATTTTCTAGATAACAGACTCAAAAGAAGAAATATACATTAGGTTTATAGTATTGGAGATGGAAGAGGGCTCAATAGTCACCTGAGGATCAGAAATAAGAGAATCCACATCTGTGGCCATCTGTGCACTGGAGAGCCAACAGATCAAGTAGGTACTTAGCCCAAGAAGATATAAGCCACAGAACAAGAACAATCAAGGTTCCAGCACCAGTCCCAGGTCAGAGGAGAGTTGAACCTGCAGCATGAACCTGCAGTGGAAGGCTAAGAAAACTATAGAATTCTGTCCAAAGGTGACAGCAGCAAAGGAAACCACTCCTTGAGAGGGCTGAAGTGCTTCAAAAATGATTTCCCTTTTTTATTCCATGCAGACTACAAGCCTAGTGACTGGTGTTACCCACAACCAGGACTGGCACCTCATTGTGTTGACCTACATTTCAACCCACCAACACACTGAGATCTCTGCTCTGCTCATCTACTAAGCATTTCTTATTCAAGTCAAGTTGACATGCCAGAGTTAACAGTCACAGTTGGCTGTGACAATGCTGAAGAGAAAACATTTGGAAGCCGTTGGTGGAGTTGGACTTCCCTAAAAGAAAAATTACTTGTGCCTTGCAATTGCCCTTGGATTTAACTTGACAATTTGATCTTTTGTGTTCTCTTATCATTCTTTAAAATTCTAAAATCCCTTTATTATTGAAACAACAAATGCTTGACAGACTAGAAAAGAATCAAATAAAGAACTGACAAAGTTAAAGCAGTCTACCATATATACACCTCAGTAAGGCATTTGCCAGTTCTCTCTAGATAACTACTAGTCCTGCCTTAGTGAAAATCACCTCCAGTATATTTTGAAGCTTTGAGAAAAATGAAAGTCTTGCATTGTTCCTGAAACTAGATAAAAGAAAATTCTATAACTAAATTATGACCTACCTAATTAGAAAAATAAAACACAGCTTTCGTTATTCACAATTACAAGTTCAAAATTATTTGGAGATGTCTTAAGTTTCATTTGGGAAAGTATACCACATAATCTGTCATTCCCTCAATACTTCCAGTTTACAAAAACTAAATACAAGTTAGAAATCCAAATATAAACTAATAGCAAAAGGAGAATATTCTGTTTCAAAAGAAATCAGTGATAAGTAAGAGAAATCAAATTTAATGTTAGTCATAGGGGTTTCAATGTTTTGCTATAAAGAAATATCACAAAAGACAAATAAAAACATCAATATTGGTGATTGATACTTTTCTATCTCCAGTAGAATAAATTATAAACAAAAAGATTTTGCACAGGGAAAGCCTTCTATGACCCATGATTCTGAGCAGATGTACAAGGTGTGAATGAAATGTATTATGAATGTTTAAACTGAAGACTCTATTGCAGAAAAGATGCATTTCCACTAATCTTTCCCCAAAAATCTCCCCTTAGCTTCAGTTACATTGATCCCATCATTCTTTCTGCTTTCTGAAGCAGTTCTGCAAGTCCTCCTTCATAGCATCTATGAAGTGCGGTTAGAAATACTGTGACTGCTGCGGCCATGTTCCTTCCATTCGGAAAACTGGCTCCTCAAAACAAGATGGCGCTTCCTCACTTACTTTATACACTGGATCTTATACAGTGTGACTTCTGGCTCTTCATGAAGTCATTATGACCATAAAAGGGAAAAGTTTTAGATAAATTCAGGACATTCCATAAATAAGGCATGAAAGAGAACTTTCTAAACTGCTTCAGAAAATGGCAAGAACAATGGATACGTGTTTTTGAAGCAAGGGAAAATATTCTAAAGTGAATTAATGGTAATGTATCTTTTACTGCAATAACGTATTTTAACTTAAATATTAACTGTGTCTTTCAATCATACCTCATAATGTATGGAAGAGTAGGAAGAGGAAGAAGCAATGAAAAAGCAAGTTTAAAAAACTTCACTTTTTTCTTGTTGTTTTAAAAGTAGATTGATTTTTAAATTAACAAGACTAGATAGATAGGTAGATAGATAGATAGATAAACATAGAACTAAATTTCCCTCATAATATAGAAAATATAAAATGGGTAATAAATCCAATCCATAATGAAAATACTTAATAAATTATAAGATGTACTATAATCACATATAGTGTGATATGTGGGAATGCATACACAAAACGCATAGTATTTTTTTAAAAATGCTTTCCAAACTTTATGTATTCATATATGTTCATATTTTATGCCAAGAAGCAGACAGAAAGTGATAAACTTACATGTAATTCCTGATTGATCAATAATAACCATTTACAAATATGTATACATAAATATTTGTAATACAGGTAATACATACATACAAATATGTATTGCAGAGATATTTTTGTCTGGTCTAATTAGTGAAATACAATGCATGCAGTTTATGGTGCACATGTGTAATCTATTCTGATCCACACTCACACGAATGCTTTCAGAAGGTCAAAGTGATGGTTCAGATACAGAATGAATGAATTAGCAGTTATAAGAATAACTTGTGCAGTTGAAATATTGAATTATCTCTCATAATCTAATGCAGAGCTTGACACTTCATTGGAGTAAGAACCTAATCAGATGTAGGTAGCTTAGCCTCGGCAATTTGCAGATTTTTCCATCTTCAACCAACATGATTTTGTCAATTCTCAAGAAACTATTTCTCACTCAAAATGTGTAATTGCTACTGTAAAAAACAAAGAGGAACAGAAAGTGCTCTAAAGGATATAATTGCATGTATGGCTAAGTGTGTAAGACTGTATTACTGTTTTTGTTAGATCGTGGAGCAGAACTGTTAACAGTCTCATTGTTTGAATGTGTGCTTTGTATGTTTTAATTTTGTAACTTGAACAACTGTTTCCTAGATGACAGTATGTAAGTTATCAAGTAATGATTTTTTAGTGGTTTTTTGTTCTTTTCTTTTTTTTTTCTTGGAATTCTGTATTGTCACCACCCTTTTTTCTATTTGGTTTTGTTTTGATTTGTTTTTCCCTTAAATAAAATTTTAAAAAAGAAGCTATTTCTCAGTTGCAATTTTCTAATGACACAATTTGAATGAATAATCCAGCTTAGTTAGACACCCATTCATTGACTTATGTAGTATTTAAAAGTTAGTAAGCCTCCACTGTATACAGTGATAGCACAGAGTACTGTTATCTACTGTAACAAACCCAAGGGAAGAACCTTACTTCTTGGGGGATACAAAGACTAAAGAAGGTGTCCTAACACTTCCTTCCATTGCACCTTGGGCTACAGTTTTAACAGCTGTTTAACAGGATGCACACACATGCCACAGCTATAAAAGGTAAACTCAGAGGCACCAAAGATAAGATTAGGATCTATTTTGAGCTAGTCTCAAGAGTTTAAAAAGACTGGCCAGGAAAAATAGAATTTTTTATTATTTTTATATCTGCTTTTATTTACACATTAAATTGAACACATTAATGGAATTCAGAGTGACATTTCTACACAATCATACAGTGTGCACTTATTATATCCAACTTCCTCTTCCATCTTCACCCAACCCTCCCCCCCTGCACCCTTCCTAGTCCCCAGGAGTCACTATTCTACTTTGAGGTCAATTATATTGTTTTATTTTCTGCACATTAAAAATGCAGTACATATCTTTCTGTCATAGTTTGCTTAACAGGATGTCCTCCAGTTCCACCTATTTTGCAGCACTTAATTATTCTTATGGGTGAATAACATTGCATTGCATATGCAAACTGTATATTTTTATCCATGAAACTGACAGGTAACTAAACTGATTGCATATTTTGGCAATTTTAAATAGTGTGGTATGCATGTATCTCTTTGGTATGCTGGCTTTATTTCCTCCAAATACATACACAGGACTGGGATAGCTGGATCACATGGTAGCTCTAGGTCTAGTCTTCTGAGAAAAGTCCATACAGTTTTCCATAGTAATTGTACTAATTGACACTCCTCTTAACTGTAGATAAAGGATCCTTTTTCTCCATATCTTCATGAGTATTTCTTATGCTTCTCTGTGTATAATATCACATATATCACATATATTCTATTCCCAGTGAGGTGAGGCGGTACCTGCTTGTGGATTTGATTTGTATTTCCCTAATGAAAGATTATGTTGATTTTATATAGCTATTATTTGTATTTTTTCTTTTGAGTTGTGATTTTGTTTGGGGTTTTCTGTTGTTGTTGTTGCTACATTTTTAGTTCTTTGTATATGCTGGATATTAACCCTCAACAGAACAGCTTGCAAATGTTTTCTCCCATTATATAAGCTGTCTCCTTATTTTGTTAGATGCTTCCATTGTAACGAAGAAGCTTTTTAATTTGATTTAATCTAATTTGTCAATTTTTGCTTTAAGTTTCTGTGTGATCAGACTCCAGCCCTGAAAATGATTAGTTACAAATACTCTGAAAGTGTATCCCATATCTTAAAGTGATTTCCTCTAATAGTTTGAGAATTATAGGTCTCACATTAAGGTCTCTGATCCACTTGACTTGATTTTCATACAAGATGAGAGACAAGGTTTGTTTTCATTTTTTCACATATGAGTATCCATTTTTCTCAGAAGCATTTTTTGAAGGGGTTATATTTTCTCTAGTGTATTATTTGGAATCCTTTTGATAATCAGTTGGCTATGGGTGAGTGGAAATATTTATGGGTTCTGTATGCTGTTCTACTACTGTGTGTGTCTGACTCCATACCAATCTTTACTATTTGAGTTACTAAGGTTCTGTCATATGCCTTTTTTAATATTAAAGAGAAAAAATAACAACAAAAAGAGTTTCAAAACAGGCCATAAATAACACATTGAATATTGTTGTCTACATAGTAGTTATTCAGAGTACAAGATATAGGCATGAAATAATATCCAAACAATATTAGCAGAAACCATTCTTTTCAATGAACTAAGAAACACTAGCTGTGTAACTATCTTAATTATCATATATGTCTGTGTGTATGTGTGTGTATCTTTTCCCTTCTTTCTTTTTTTGTTTTTTAAATTTTTTTATTTTAAAGATGGTAAAATTAAACACAACAAAATAGAACAAAAAGAACACAAGAAAGCAATGTAAGAGACATAAATTTTAAAGCAAGACAGAGATCTTCACTATCTATCGTATTGTTTCTTGTTTTCTTCCAAACAGTTGTCCATATCTTCACATACAGAGAATTCACATGAAACAACATAGTATGGAACTGATCTGAACAGGATGAAGAAGGCATTTTAGATCTTCAAAGCCAGACAATAGGGAAGCCAAGAATGGCTATCATAGTGTCTCTCATTCTCTTCAAAATAGATGTCCATACCTTCATGTATGTTAAACTTAAACAAAACAAAACAGGCTAAAATCACTCTGAACAAATGATAGTATTGCTGGATTTCATATCATGATGCTAAGGAATCAGCACTGGGTACTGTAATGTCTCTTTTTCTTCAAAGTAGTTGTTCATTTCATCATGCATTATATAATTGGTTCTCATAAACTGTTTATAAGTTCTACACATGCATGAGTCTCTACAAGTATATCCTTTCTCTTTAGAGGTAAAAACAAAACAAAGCAAGACAAAACAAAACAAAACAAATTCCTAGAAAAACATGAAACCATAAAGTCATATAATACCACAATACAAAGCAATCTACAATGGTTACTATGATGTCCCTGCAGTGTATAAAATATTAATAAAAAAAATTGGAAACATTATAAGAGTTTAAAAGGAGGTAATAATCAAACCAGAGTGGGTATCCTAGTGAATCTTGTCATCTTCAGTATAGTTGCCTATACTCTTAGACTTGATACTATCAATCATAACAGATTTGAATAAAATCAGTCAAGACAAAACAGCAATCTAACAAACCAGATTCAAATAAGATCAGTCATAATAAGACAGTGTAAGTTATACAAGGCTTCAACTTAAGTTAATAGGAAATTAAGGATGATTACCATAATAAATCCTGATATTTTTGAGATAGCTGTCCGTGCCCTCAAATCTAGTGTAAGTAGACAAACTAGAACAGAATATAATCCATATAAGCAGAGTGGTGAGAATAGCATAGATTTTAAATCCTGATACACTATTAACACTATCCTCTGCCTTCCTTTTTTAGGGAATTCCTCCCCTTTCACTCTCACAGGGTACACAGCACATTTTGGTTCCCACTAACTCTCTCAGTTTTTAGATTGGGGGTAGCAATGCTATTTACCCTAACTGGTTCTGAATCTTCTGACTCCTGGGCTTGATCTCAAATTGTACTCCTTTACCTATAAAAGCCTCAAGGTTTTCCTTCATTATACCTGAGTAGTTCTCTACTGCACAAAAGTATGTCTTTTCAACCTATCTGCAGGTGCTGGTCAAGTTGCCCCTATTTCTCTCTGGTTCCCTGTCCCATAGGGTTGCTCCTATTTCTCTTTGGTTTCCTGTCCCTTAGGGTTTTCTCATTATTTTCTCATATTGGACTTTCTGTCCATGAACCCTCTTTCAGGTTAATTATGTTTCCAATGCAGAGCATCTCGATGGACCCAATCTCCATCTACTCTGCCTGTGTTTCTTTTTGTTAGTATATCAAAGCCATCTATGTTAGAGATTACAGCCAACCTTCTCTGCCTCATTTCTTCTATTCTATTTTTCTGCCATTGGTTGTCTATTTTTCTCTTTCATTCCACTGTCTGCCCCATTCATTGAAGCCTCTCTGCCACTGTTCCTGAAATCCTGGTGTTTTCTTTTCTCTCTCTAGAATGTCCTTCAGTATTTCTTGCATGGCTGGATTGGTAATCATGAATTCCCCCAGTTCCTATTTGTCATGGAAGCATCTTGTTTCTCCATTAATTTCTAGAGACAATTTTGCAGGGTACATCAATCTGGGCTGGAGGTTATTTTCTTTCAGGGTTTGAATTACTTCACTCCAAGCTCCTCTTGATTTGATGGTCTGTGTCGAAAAGTCTGCCATGATTTTGATGGGGTTTCCTTTATAGGTGATCTGTTTCTTTTCTCTGATAGCTTTTAATATTGTTCTTATATTATGTGTCTGGTTGTAGCTCTGTTTTGGTTGTAGATGGCTGGAGTTCTGTATGCTTCATATATCTGCATATCATTTCCTTTTGTTATTCTTGGGAGGTTTTTCTTAATTATTTCTGTGAATAGCCTTTGTAATTCCTTTGTTTTTACCCCTGCTTCTTCACTCACATTTTTTATTCTTAGGTTATAGATCCTCTTGTCATCTTCTAGCCTTTGTATTGTTACTGCACTTTCCTGGTTATATTTAAGGGCTATTTCCTTTCATGATCACACATTGCAAACCTTTCTTCAAGTTTGATAGTCTATCTGTAGTTTCTTTCAAGCAGTTTTTCCAGATTTCAATGGAGATTTTAGTTTCCTGGTAATCTCTTTGAATCTGCTTCATGTATTCTAGGTTTTCTTTATATTTTTCATTGAATGTTTCTTTCCTTCTTTTGTGTTCTTCCATTCTTCTGTCTGTGTCTTCTTGAGAGGTTCTTAGCCTTTGTTTTATTAATCTACTTATATGTTGCTTAACTTGAATTAATATTTCAGTTTTGAGCTTGTCTACAAGGTCCTGAAGATATCTGCTTATGTCTACTGATGCCGTGTTTGATGTTGCATGTTGGCTGCCTCAATCTCTTTTGTATTTACCTCTCCTGGATCAGTATTCTCAGGGTTGGGGGCTGGGGACTTTTTCTCATTTCTTTCTCTTGTCATGTTTTTGTTCCTTCCTTACAATGGTATAGTGTAGCTCCCAGCCCCTTTCCTTGTTGGTTACAGCTCCTGTGAAGCATGCTGGCTAGGGGTTTCTGCCCTCTCCAGTCTGCTGTCAGTCACTAAGGTGCAGGCAGGGGTAATGTATTCTGGCCCCTCCCCTAAAAGCCAGTCAACCTTCACTGCATGAGTTCATGCTGCACATAGGGAATCAGTTTGGGACAACTTATTGGGACCCAGTCAGGGGTGTGACCCCAGCAAAGCAGATCCCACCAATCTGCTCTGGGAGGGGAACAACCAACTGAAGTCACTGCCATTCCCAGTTTGGACATGTCCTGCCCGACTCCAAAATGTCATCCAATTGGGCACCCCTTTCCCATGGAGGGTCTTATTCCCAGCACTCACCGCGGGTTAATGCTGGTCCCTCTCTGGCTCCATTCTCCGTTGGGCTCCCCAACCTCTGATTTCAGTGCAGCTGTGGCCTGATTTCATAGCAGCTCCAGGTAAGTCATGCACACTGAGGCTCAGCTCCTCATGAGGGGAAGCTCAGGCCAGTCACATCAGCACAGGTTTGGGTGCTTAGGCCAGA
>PVJX010047890.1:0-11693 GCA_004027295.1 Dolichotis patagonum
GAGCAGGTGGCTGACGAGGTCCTGCCCTGGAGTCTAGCAGACTCGGCCCCAAGGCGGCCAAGGCTTTTGTCTGATCTCTCGCTCACCATGGGCCCTTCCTGGAGCGCTCTCAGCACAAGCGTGTGATGCTTTGTAGCCCCTGTCATGTTATACAGGAGTCATTCTCCTCCCTGTGTGGGACACTCTCAGGGGATAAAGGGCACACCTCCCCCCTATTCCCTAGACTCTAGCACACAGAACTACAGTGAAGCACTAAGGTTGTGCTGGATGGATGGATGGATGGATGGATGGATGGATGGATGGATGGATAAGTGAGTGAATGGATGGGTGGATGGACAGATGGGTAGGATGGATGAATGGGTGGGTGAATTGATGAATGGGTGGGTGGATGGATGCAACGGATGAATGGATGGGCAGGTGGATCAGATGGATGGATGGATGGATGGATGGGTAAGTGGGTGAGTGAATGGATGGATAGATTAATTGATTGATGATAGATGGGTGGATAGATGGATGGGTGGGTGGGTAAGTAGATGGATGGGACGGATGGATGGATGGAAGGATGAGTTGATGGGTGAGTGAGTAGATGGATGGATGGATCAACTGATCAATGGATAGATGGATGAATGGATCAGTGGATGAATGGATGGATGAGATAGATGGATGGATGAGACGGATGGATGAATGGATACATAGGTGGATGGGTGGGTGGGAGGGTGAATGGATGGGTGAGTGAATGGATGGGTGGGTGGGAGGGTGAATGGATGGGTGAGTGAATGGATGGATGGATGGATGGGTGGGTAGGTGGATGGATGGATGAGATGGATGCATGGATGGATGATGGACGAGTGGTCAGATGTACAAATGGATGATTTATGATTTCATTCCTTGCAAAAATACAGTTTATCAAAGTGAGCAGACAGTATCAGCATCTTCCTCTGTACCCTTCCTCTGTCCTTGGGAGCCAGCACCCTGACATTCTCAGATCTGTGGGTGCAGCCCACACTGCACTGATGGCTGTGTGAATGCTGTGGAGCTCTCAGCCATGGGAGGTGACAGGAAGCTGGGGCTGGAGATCTGCCGGTGAAACAGGACACTTCACTGAAAAGAGCTGTCGATTTGTGCATACCTCAGTGGGATACTGGGGTGTAACAGTGATGATTTCTAAGGACCAGGAACAGATGGGCTCACTATTAGGGAGGGAAATCAGGAAGGTAAAATACAGGCTCAATTGCAAGAGAACAAAAAGAGAGCCTCAAGCATTCCGAGCAAGTTCACGTTCCCAAACCAGATGACGTACACAGTATGGAATTGCAAGAACTTGTACACAAGACTCTTGAGCAGTCACAGAGAAGAGCACAGATCTTGGCAGAAGGCTAAATATGGACAAGGATCCTCATTTTGTGCAGGGCGGGGGTGGGTAAAGTCCTAACACCAAAGGCTTCACAAATAGGCGCTAATTCCTTGCAAACTCCAGGATCCCATGCTCAGTAGACGTCTCCCAGTAATTTAGAGAAAGAAAGGCGTCTCGGGGACTCAGGGGTGATAAGCCTGCTCTCAGCAGTCAGGAACCGGGCTGGCTCGGACTACACACTCAATAGTTCCTCTCCCAGTCTTTTTGTGTGTCCTTTTCAAATAGTAACATTTCACACACATTGGCCTCCCGGTGCAAATCACTGTTCTAAGTACTTCACACATTTCCACTTACTTGCAATGTGTGATCAAAGTCTACAGTGGATGTTTAAACTTTAAAATTTATTACAGGAAAAGATGCATTGCTATTAACACCTCCGCCCCATTCTTGGAATATGTTTATCCCATCTTGCTTGCCACCCTCTGAAGTAGTGGAAGTCCTCTTTCCTGGGGGTCTTTACAAGATGTGATCAAAACTATGCTAAGTGCTGCTGCCAAGCACCATGCAACAGAGTAGCAGGCTCGTGAGAACAGACACCGTGTCCTCACCCCCTTGCCCGTGTAACTTCCAGCTCTTCCCCAAAGTCAAGATGATCATGAAAGGTCAACGTTCTCAATGGGTTCGGGACATCAATCCAGCCACGATCTAACCACGACAGTGCCACTAAAGACACTCCCAAAAGAGGACGTCTACAACTGCTGCAGGAAGAGGCAAGACTGATGGGATTGTGTGTGTGAAATGAGGGGAGGATTGAGGGAGATTAATGTGTCCTTTACCGTAACAAGCTTTGTAATTTAAGCAATCACTTTTTTATCATACCCCCCAATGCTCACTATAACCCAGCCAGGCCGGTATTATTACTATTCCCGTTTTACAAAGGAAGAAACCTAAACACAGTCTGCTGTCCCGATATTTATTTCTTCAGCACCTCCTATGGGCCCACTCTGTGCAAAGTCTGAGCACAGTGATGAACCAGAAAGACACAGTTCCTGCGCTCCAAGCACCCAGGCCAGCAGGAGAGATAAGGTTCCCAGATAACCACAGGTATCTTTATAAAACCACAGACCGCTGTGGTAGCAGGGCACAAGGGACCTTGATGGAGCCGGTCAAAGGAAGGCTTGTCTGAAGATGAGGGGTGGAGGGGTGGAGGGGTGTGTGCAGATGCCCTGGGGTGAGACAGAGGCAGGGGTGTTTGAGGAAACCAGAGGCCCCAGAGGCCCCGTGCAAACAGAACCAGGTTAAGTTGGGAAAGAGAGCAAGGGTCCTTTACACCTCAGACCCCAGGGCAGGGGAAAAGCTGGAGACGCCCTAAGGTCAGATGTCTGTGGAAACTTCCACCCAGTTTCTCGCCTGGTGAGTCAGCCAAGCACGTGTAAGTTAAGCGGGGAGCAATGCCGTAAATGTTGGGTGACATCTGCTGAAGAATGTTGATTAATTTACACGATCTTTCAAAGAAGCTCTCTAGGGGCAGGGATGCATCAGGGAATTAAAGCCTTGAACTTCAGCGAAGCCCTCTGTGGGGAGCAGCTGGGAAAGCCCCTCAGCTGGGTAACAGAATCATAAATCTTAGGCACCCAGACAGTTAGGAGGATGAACTACAATCAAGCTATCTCATAGGAAAGGTTCTCGCTGGTTTTTGATGCACTCCAGAAAATACTTCTGCTTGATGGGTTCCTGGGAGAAAGCCAGGCCGGACGGCACCAACGTCTTCCTAACCTTAAACAAGGTTCTCCAGCTTCTCTGGGCGTCTGAGCTTCCTCGGTAACCAGGGGCCCAGCAGAGAGAAGGCTGAGCGCCCCTCACTCACTCTCAGGAGGTGAGACGAGCTGCTGGGTGGGGAGGTGCACGCCTGCAATCCCAGTGCTCCTGAGGCCGAGGCAGGAGGATCACAAGGGCAAGCCAAGCAGGGGCAACTCAGCAACCTAGCGAGACCTTGTGTCAAACATTTTAAAAAGGCTGGAGATGTAGTTCAGTGCAAAGGCCCTGGGTTCAATCCCCAGTATGAGAGAGATACACAGAGAGAGAGAGAGCCTTTGATCCTGAGACCAGCAGGACCCCACCAAAGGGCACCAAGACCTTCCAGCAGCCCTGCTGAACCAAGGGCCCCACCCCACCATGAACAGTCAAGCTCAGTCTTTTGAAAGGAAAATAATCTTTTGTGTAATCAACCTGGTCTCCTGGAGACTCTGAGAAAAATAAGAAAGTTCTGATCCATGGAGAGGGGAAAAGTGATATAAAAACATTTAGAGTTTTTAATTAAAATAGAACTATAAGCTTTGCATGCTGGTGCACACCTGCAATCCCAGCACTCGGGAGGCTGAGGCAGGAGGATGGCTATGAACCCGGGCTACATAATGAGTTCAAGGCCAGCCTGGACTACATAGCAAGAGCCTGTCTCAAAAACTAAACAAATAAAAAAGTTAAAAGAAGATACATGTGCACATAGATTCACCTATATGTGTATCTGCTGCTCATCATTGTAATAAACAGTGACTGCCCCCTTCCAGAAGAGGCGGCCTGACCTGACAGCGGGGGTGGCGCTGGGAGGCGACTTCTAAATGGTGAGAAGCAATTGTGAGTCCCAAGCTCAGGCCGCAATGGTTCTCCTCAGCCCTGGCACAAGCATCGGTCACCTGATGTCCCCGCAGTTCCCTGCAGAGCGGCCCTTAGTGTTCCCAAAACCCCTTGCCTCAGGGAGGAAGGTTAACTGCCACCAAAGACCAAGCAGCAGGGGGATGCCCACTGCTCTTCCGTGAGGCAATCGCATCTGTTCAGTAAGCAACCAGGAGTGAGGGGCCGCAGAAACCAGAATGGTACACAGCTGGATAGGTGGCCAGTACGTGTCACAGCTGTGTGGCCAGTACGTGTCACAGCTGTGCGGTAATTCAGCATCTTGCACTCCTCACCCACTGACTACAAGCCCTGCGTCTCCGCAGCAGTCTCCACCCACACGCATATGCCCCACCCTTTCACCAGGAAGCTGTCCAGTTCCTGAATTAACCGAGTCCTCCCACTGACAGAAAAATGCAGCCAGGTGTGGTGGCACATGCCTTTGCGATTCCTGCCTCCAAGAGGCTGAGGCAGGCAGATTGCCATGAGTTCAAGGCCAATCTGGGCTGTATAGTGAATTCTAGGCCAGTCTTGGCTGCATAGCAAGACCCTGTCAAAAAAACAAAATACAGAAGTAAATTTTTTTTAACTCCGCAGACCAGAGACGCTACCTGCTTGCCGCTGTTGGTGTGGATAAGGTTCTTGTCCGGGTCCAGCTGCACCATGCGGTCTTTGATCCATTCCACCCCAGATGGAATCACGCTGGCTGTGGGACGGCCAGACGAGGACAGCGGCTTGGCACCTGCACCAACCAGCGTCCAGATTGGCTGGTAGAAGTGTCTCTGCGGAATGAGGTGTTTGGAGAGGATTTCAGCAGGCGTCTGACCTGCAAGCACCCACCATCGATGCGCTAAAACTAAACTCACTCACTTAGTCACTCCCTCTGCACCCCCAGAGCATCTCAGAAATCTGTTTCCAGGTTAGTTCCCTCCTTGTGATGTCTCTTAGGATGCTAAACTCGGAAGGACAATCACCCACCCAAGAACTCTCCCAAGATTCTCCCAAGACCATTTTTAAAAGGCATAAACATACCTTTAGTGACCACTGTATTATTATTGCTAAAGGCTGACTTGGTGTTAATATGTACATGATAGTTATATATGTGTGTGTGTGTGTGCAGATGTGTGCACACACTAGGGATCCATTTATGTGCACAGAGACAAACAAGAACACTTAAGCCCGGAACCCTAACTGTGGCTGCTTAGAAGTATGTGAACGCGTGAGGAGTCCGGTAAGTTTACAGCTACTTCTGGGGAGTCTTGAAATTTTCCTAACTTTAGATTGTGTCCCAAAAGCCAAAGTGGCCTTCAGACATTTTGGATTAGCCCCCCTTCTTCCCCAGAGGCTCTGTACCCACAGCCAGCCCCTTCCAGGGCAACGCACCCCCAGATTGTCACTACTTTGTCACTACTTTCTCTTGCTTTCTCTGGCCCACTCTTGCTCTCAGCTGAGAAAGCTGTAGTGCAGGGCCAAAGTGGTTAAACAGCTCCTGAGGATTCACTCTTGCAAGAGACCAGGGCACCAAGAGCATGACCAAAGTGCTCCAAACCGGAGGATGGGACGGCCGAACCCCACAGGGCTGGCCGTCACCCTGCTGCCCAAGATGGAGGGATCCCTGGGGGGGCAGGACAAAGGTCCCCATCGGTAAGATGGCATCGATTTCAAGTCCAATTTGAACAGGAAGAAGAATAAAACCACAAGCTCGGTCTGTCTTGTGTTTGTGTTCATCTTATTTTTTGTTTTTCATGTTTGTTGTTCAGCTGTAAACATCAGCTCCAGCAATCACCACAGGGCAGGGAAGGTGCTCAAAGCTTGAGCTGCTGGCAGCTTCTTCAAGAGATCCCCACCCAGGGGACAGGACAGACGTGGTGTGGCCTGAGCTGGGCCCAGTCCCCAGAGCCGCCACCCCTGTTATAAAGAGGAGCCCCTGGGAGGCAGGCGTGGGTTCACCGAGACAGAGCGTGCATCCGAGAGATCCGTTCGTCACCTGGTGCAGCTCTGGGGCCACTGGCATTGAAACTGCTGTCAAGAAGTCACTTTAAAAAGAAAAGGGACAAGACAGGGATAGTAGCAAATGCCTAAGATCCCAGCTACTTGGGAGGCTGAAGCGGAGGGCCATGGGTTCAAGGCCAGCCTTGGCCACTTAGCAAAATCTAGTCCCCAAAGAAAAGTAGCAGGAGCGCCCCCTGGTGCCCTCTCCTATCATGGCTCTGAGTAAACTTAAATCTTTCCTGTCCTGCTCCTCCACCCCTCACCACCAGGACAACAAGGGACCCACTTCCCTTTTCCCTCCCAGGGCTACAGATCCATACTGGCTCTCAGCTCATCCTTGGGAAGCATCAGGAAAACCGCCAAAGCTCTTTCACATTGTTGCGAAGCTTTTGTGCCACCATGAAAGGTGTTACCGATTAAAAACTGGTGGTCAGCTTAGCACCAGCTGCATTAAATCAGCATGTGCTGAGCATAGATGGTCCACCCGGGAAAAGTTGCCAGCATAAAAGGAGACGTGGGAAGGAAGAGCGGGGCATTGTGGGTTCCCCTAACTGTTGGTGTTTGGAGTCATTGGTTCTTCTGGAGGAGCCTGTCATGCTGACTTCACTGATATGAATTCAGCCGTTGTCACTGGAGGAGCTCGGGACCTTGTTGTCCCTGAAAATGACTGCAGTTCACTTTGGGGGAGCTCTGGTCCTCACTGTGAGCATCACTTCCTGGCTCCGGAGGGGAAGATGTGGGCTGTTCAATCTCCAGAAGCTTGTCACTCCGGCTTCCTGATCTGCACTCAGCTGTTCTCATCCTCAGAGGAGCTTGGGACGTCACTGTCACTGAGGATGGCTGTGATACTTTTAGGGGGAGCCTTGGTCCTTATTTTGAGTGTTGCTTCTTGGCTCCAGTGCAGAACCCTCAGCCTACTGGCACAGATCCTTCTTCTCGCTGGCACAGACTTTCTAGCTTCCACCACTGACCTTTGGGCCTTCCCAATGCAGATCCCTGTGATAGATTTGCATGAGTCATTGTCTCAGGCTCTAGGCCTCCAGCTGGACTCGTAGGAGTCACTGTCATGGGCTCTAGGTCTTCAGCTGGGCTCATGCAGGACATTGCTGTGGGATCCAGGCCCCTAGCTGGATTTCCTAGGTCTTTAGTGTTGTGGACAGATTTCCTGCACTTCCTTGTATTTAACTCTCGGTGACCATCATAAAATAACATAAATTCTGGGTCCCCTGTGTGTAATTGTTCTCCTTGCAGCCCCTATGACAAAAGGTTTTCCATGGAGCAGTGTCTCCCTCGCCCTTCTCCCCGCTGTCAGTGTCCTCGCCTCGCTCACCATCACCCACAGCCCTCTCTCAGGGGCTCCACTTTCCAGGGCCCCCTCTGCCCCAGCCTGTCATCCCTCCCCCTTCAGACTGGAATAGAGATGGGGACACACACGAGGGTGGGGTGGGGTGGGGCAGTGTCTCCGCAAACATGTACTGAATTCTAACCCCAGGCTAGTGAACGTGACCTTATTTAGAAACAGAATCTTTGCAGATGTAACTGAGACCATACTTGAATAGGGCTTGCACCCTAAATTCAGGAGCTGGTGAAGACCCCAGGAGCCAGAGAGACACACAGAGAACACCCCACGAAGACGTGGGCAGTCAGTGAAGTAACACAGCCCTGGAGCTATAGGAAGGCATAGATGTCCCCACCAGCCCAACATCCAGCCGTCAGAGCGAGCCTGGCCTGGCTCTAGCTGGGTGGCTTGGCTTGGGACTTCTGGTCTCCAGAACCATGAGTGAACTCGAGTCTGCTGTTTAAGCAGCCTGGCTTGCAGTCCTCTGTTATGGAAACACTAAAAATTGAAACAGGAGAGGAGACAAAAGCCCGCTCAGCTGCCCGCTCCCTTCCGCTGACCTTTGGGATGGGCCATGTGTCCAGGAGGAGTAGCACTGCTGAGATCCATGGGACTCGCCTGACTCCCCATCTCCCCCTCGCCGGCTGGGAGGTGGGGGGCAGTGACTCTCGTGCCCCTCTTCCTCCCTTCCTGCTCCCCCTCCTCTCGTTAAAAATGAACTCCCACCTCCGAGCTCCGCTAAACCTGCTCATGAGTTACTGCTCAGGTCCCGTGGGCTCCGAAGCCCTGTCTGTCTCATCCTGAGTGGTGCGGACAGAGGCTGCTTCAAAAGAGAGTAATAGACACTCAGAGCTGTCAGCACCAATGAGCTCCAGGACAGCAGCCACCAAAGGCCAGCAGCAGAGACCAGTGGCCAGCAGAATCCACCTGTGGTATCCGGCACGAGCCCATGGTCAGCAGCAGCAGTGACCAGCAGCTGGCTGTGTCCCCTGGTGGCATCCGGCACCAACAGACACCAGGCTGCAGACGAGTCCTTTGTGCTGACCGAGCTACACTTTGCCAAGTCACGATTTCCATCTGACTCGAGGGAAGAACCCTAGGCGGGCTGGCGGCACCACTTGGAGACACCGAGGCCAGGGCCTGACGGTCACGCTGCCCGCCCCAACACACACACGTACACACACCCACGCGCACACACGTGCTCACATACATACACATGCACACACAAATGCCCGTCACTCACCTCGCTGGGCTCAACGATGGCCACGTTCTCCGCGCCCACTTTCCTCCTCATGCGGGCAGCCATGGTGACCCCGCCGCTGCCGCCGCCCAGCACCAGCACCTCATAGTGGCTCTTGGCCGCACAGCTGGCTCCCGTGTGCAGCTGGAGAGGACCCACGTGCCGAGTGCCCAGCCGGAGGAGGCCGGCAAAGAGGCGGGCACGGGCACTGCACGCCACGGTGGCCAGCGGGGGCATTGTCAGGCTAGAGCAGGCTGGAAGAGGAGAGATGAGATTGTGAGGACCGGAAAAGACCACAGTGGAGGCAGAGGACGGAGAGAGCAGCACCTGGCCAGCTCCAGCCTGCACCCACCTTCTCCTTGCAAGGACCACCCTGCTGTCTAGCTAGGGGCCCAAGGGCTCGGAGAGCTGACAGCTGACTGACCTTTCCATAGTCCCCCCCCTTCACTGGTGGGGCACCCAGGACTGTGTCTGATCAAAGCCTCCCCACCCTTACGATCCTCCCAGTGATTCGTCCTTACTCATCTGTACAATCGAGAGCACAGCTGGCCAGTCCAGCTGTCCCTCAGGAGCCTCGGCACACTCCTCCACTCTTCCTTGGGTTTCTCAGTCTACTGAGTGTGCTGACACACACCTGTAAATCCCAGCCGGTGGGAGGCTGAGGCAGGAGGATTATAAATTTGAGCCCAGCCTAGGTAATTTAGCAATTTAGCAAAACCCTGTCTCTGAATTTAAAAATAAAAACAAATCTGAAAAGGGGCTAGGGATGGAGCTCGGTGTTCAATCCCAGGACCAAAAAGAAAACTAAAGCCAGACGTACAAGCCCACGAATGGGACTTGTAACACTGCAGTGACCAGGGCTTCGGCCTCGGGCAGGGGCCTCCTGCCTGCTCCAGCTGCCAGGGATCTGCAATTCAGTCACAGCCCTGGCTACCGACCTGCAGGCAAAGACCCTCCACACCTCCTGCAGCTTTAATCAGATGGTGACAAAGCCCCACAGCAGCCCTGCCTGGTATCATAAAGTCATATTTTACGTAAGGAACTGCACAAGCTGCGACCAGCCTTTTATTATGTCCAATGCAGTAAACTTCTCCTTAACAGCCCCTCTGAGGGACACACTTTCTCTTGAGCAACCATCTCTCCATGCTGAGCAGCTAGCACTTTGGCAGTGAGCACAGGGGCAAACAGCCTTCGCCCAGCCCAGCCCAGCCCAGCCCTGGCCTGGGCCCAAGCACTGGACAATCTTGTGTTAAGTTGCCGGGCCCAGGCCCACCACCTGGCCTTCCCTGGTGGAGCAGTGTCCCTCCCACCTGTCACCAGTGCTTTCAGCACTACCCAGGATGGTGTCATTAAAATGAAATCGCAGGGGCCCCCCAGCTCCCGGGGCACCAAGGTCTTAGTGCTAGTGAGATCATTACATCACCTGCCTGACAGAGAACAGGAGGCTGCAGGGGAACCAGAGGAAGACAGGGAAAGGGCCGAGAAAGAGGGGTGGCCCTGGAGGGGCGGCCATGCTGGGGGCGGGGGAGGGGAGCCCGGGTTAACTATCCCGGAGCTTTGCTGCCTCAGTGTTCCAGATCTGGGGTGGTGGGGGGTGAGGGGGTTTGGAGCCCCTCGGAAGGAAGCAGGACAGGCTCACACAGCCTCGCTGCAAGTCTAAAATCAGCGAGTAAAAATGGTCACGAGTATCCGGAGCAATTCCCCAAGACAAACGCAATTATTCGATAGTGCAAACATATAAAAGTAAAGAAGTAAATAAATTCAGTGTGATGCTTTTCAAAAATGACACTGACCACCCGCTGACCCTGGGCCTCCATTTCTAGGAATCTCCTCTAAGGAAAGGCTCTCTCCTACTGAAGAAAAGAAATAATTACAGAAGCGCTTCCTGCCTGCATTTTCATACTGTGGTCACCGTTTCGCTCACTGGTTTGTGGATTTGTCTCCATTACACCCTGGGGCAGGAGAGACAGCTTCAGGGGACAGCTCGGGCCCCTGGGGGTTTTCCTTAGGGCTCACCTAGGATTACTGCAGTTTAGGATCAGGGCAGAGTGTTCTGAATGTCAAACTATCAGGAGAAAGTTGAGTAAACATGGCTTACAAGATGATTGGTGTAATTCTTTATTATGTTTATAAAGACTATAAGAAGGGTTTATGATCAGGATAAAAATGCATATACAATATTATATTATGCTATAATACACAGTATTACTCCAACTATATATGAGGAAATGCACTGTATAAAAAAAGAAGCTAGGCATGGTGACGCACACTCTTCACCCCAGTGCTCTGGGAGGCTGAAACAGGACGGTCACACAAACTCACATTGTCAATTCATCAATCTGGCAACTGTGTCAAGATAAAAAAATAAAAGGGAAGGGTACAACTCAGTGTGAAAGCCTGGAGTTCAACCCCAGTACTGGAAAAAATAGCCAAATATTAGCTGGGTAAGTGGCTCTCTGAATTTTTTTGACATTTGACAGTTATAATAACAAAAGATTTGTTATCATTTGCAGATGAAATAAATGTACCATCCTATACGTACATCCTATACATCTTAAACATTTTTCAGACTGTACCAAGGCAACACTGACTGCCTAGGTTATGCACCCATTTCTAGTAAAGGAACTAACGTGTCTGGTGTATTATACACAGCCAGCCAGCAGAAGCCCGCAAACACTGGGTCGCTTCACCATACTGCTCAGTCACCTTCTTCCTCTTCTTCCTCAAAGCCACCCTCAGAGCCCCGCTGTCTTCCTGAGCTTTGTCCCCCTCTGCTGCTGCATCCCACTGTGGCCAATTTTCAGGCACAGGCTTAGCCTCGAGAACTTCCAACTGCCAGGTGCATGCCTGTAATCCTGGTACTCGGGAGGCTGAGGCAGGAAGACTGCCATGAGTTCAAGGCCAGTTTGAACTAGGCTGAGGCAGGAAGACTGCCATGAGTTCAAGGCCAGTTTGAACTAGGCTGAGGCAGGAAGACTGCCATGAGTTCAAGGCCAGTTTGAACTAGGCTGAGGCAGGAAGACTGCCATGAGTTCAAGGCCAGTTTGAACTAGGCTGAGGCAGGAAGACTGCCATGAGTTCAAGGCCAGTTTGAACTA
>PVJX010047891.1:0-11696 GCA_004027295.1 Dolichotis patagonum
AATGTTAGCTAGAGGTTTGTCAATTTTGTTTATTCTCTCAAAAAACCAGCTTTTTGATTCATTGATTCTTTGTATTATTTTTTTAGTTTCGATTGCATTGATTTCTGGTCTTAGCTTTACTATTTCCTCTCTTCTATGAGCTTTGGATTTAACTTGCTCTTCTTTTTCTAGTAGCTTGAGATGAAGCATTAGGTTGTTTATTTGTGCTCCTTCTATTTTCCTGATGTGACTATTTATTGCTACATATTTCCCTCTTAAGACCGCTTTCATTGCATCCCACCGATTACAATAGGTTGTTTCCGCATTTTCATTAAATTGTAGGTATTCCTTTATTTCTTCCTTAATTTCATCTGTAGCCCACTGGTTGTTTAAAAGGTTGTTGTTTAATTTCTATGTATGCATGTTTTGCAATTTCTTTTGCCATTAAATTCTAATTTCAGTGCACTATGGTCAGATAGCATGCATGGGATAATTTCAATACCCTTGCATTTACTTAAGAATGTTTTATGACATAATATATGGTCTATCTTGAAGAATGTTCCATGTGCAGCTGAGAAGAATGTGTATTCTGTTGTGGTTGGGTGGAACACTCTGTAAACATCTAAGTCCAGTTGCTCGCAGGTATGATTCAGTTCTATTACTTCTTTGCTGACTTTTTGTCTAGTTGATCTATCTTTTTGTGACAATGGGCTGTTAAGGTCCCCTGTAATAACTGTGCATTTGGTTTTTCTTATGTATTTGGTTTTTCATGTCCTTTAGTATCTGTGTTAAATAGTTGGGTGCTCCTGTGTTTGGTGCATATGTAATTGTTAGTTCTTCCTCTTGAATTTTTCCACTTACAAGTATGTAGTGACCTTCTTTGTCTCTTTTAATCATTTTAAGTTTGAAGTTCACATTGTCTGCAAATAGAATAGTTATCTCTGCTTTTTTCTGGGTTCCTGTTGCATGGAATACTGTTTTTCATCCTTTGACTTTTAATCTATGAGTTTCCTTTTGGGTCAGATGTGTTTCTTGTATACAGCATATTGTGGGATCGTGTTTCTTGATCCATTCTGTCAACCTGTTTCTTTTGATAGTTGAATTGAGGGCATTTACATTTATGGATATCACTGATATGTACTGGCTCAACTTTGCCATGTTATATTCCAATAGTTTGCTTTCTGCTTTCCCCTCTTATTTAATTGCTTGTCCTACCTGGTTGTTTCTTTCTGTTGTTCTCGCGGTTGTGGTCATTTTTATCTCTCTCTAGTATGTCTTTCAACACTCTTTCTAGGGTTGGTTTGGTGGACGTGAATTTCTTCATTTGTTCTTTGTCATGGAAGTATCTTGTTTCTCCATTAAATTTGAATGAAAGTTTTGCTGGGTACATCAGTCTGGGTTGAAAGTTGTTTTCTTTCATGGCTTGAAATATCTCATTCCAATCACATCTTGACTTGAGGGTTTATGCTGAAAAGTCTGCTGTGATTCTAATGGGTTTTCCTCAATGGGTGACTTGTGTTTTTTCTCTAACAGCTGTTAGTATTCTGTTTTTATATTGTATGTCTGAGATCTTAATCATTATGTGTCTGAGTATAGATTTATGTTGGTTGTCACTGTTTGGCGTTCTGTATGCCTCACTTATCTGCATATCAGATTTTTTTCCCCATGTTTGGGAAATTGTCTCCTATTATTTCTGTGAATATTTTACATATGTCATTTGTATTGACTCCAGCGTCTTCACTAATGCCTATTAATCTTATATTGTTGCTCTTGGCATCATCTTGAAGCTTCTGGACTGTCATTTTATGCTGCTTTGTTATTTTTAAAAGTTCTATCCTTTTATGATCACTAATTGCGATCCTGTTGTCAAGGTCCGAAATCCTATCCTCAGCTTCATTTAAACCGTTTTGTATGCTTTGAATCGAATTTTTTGTTTCTTGGATGTCTCTTTCAGTTTGCTTCATGAATTCTGCTTGTTTTCTATATTGTTCATTCAAGGTTTCAATCAGTTTCCCATTTCCTGTACTTTTTCTCTATTTCTTCTTTAGCTGTGCTCAGCAACTCCTTTGCTAAGGTTGTTACTTCTATCTTTACATGGGAGTGTACTTCTAATCTGATTTCCTCTATGGCCTCGCGGAGTTGTTTTTTTTTTTTTATTTCATTCGCTATCTTTTCAGAGATTTCTGGTGTGTTACCTTTGGAGTCCTCTATTTCATGTCTCCTGTACTTGTACCTGGTGGACTAGAAGTTTGAGATTGCATTCTGCTTTTTCGTTTTGCCATTTTCCTCTTTCGAGTTAGTGTTTGGTCCTTTAGACCTGCTAGTGTGAACTGTTGGTAGTGTGTATCTTGGTGTCCTATTGTAAGGTTGATGTTTGTCCAGTTGCTGAGTCCCACAATGAATAGGTGGCCAGTCACCTGACTCCCTGCTGCAAGGCCTGTTAGGTGAGTCCTATATTCTTCCTGGGCTGACAAGACTAGTAGTACTGATGTAGGTCAACTTTCAGTTCCTGCTAGTACTTTATCTTCAGGTTATTCCAGGTCATCAAATCTCCCTGTCTATATTGTTGTTGTTGGCTGAGGTCCTACTGTGTCCCTATTGTGTGCCCATGTGTCTCATAAGCCCTTTTGATTTTCTTCAAGTTGGGAGAGTCCTTTTCGACATATTCCTCACTCTGCCTGATGTTTTCTGTGTGTAGTAAGGGGTCACCCTCATTCTTGTCAGACTTACCAAGGTCTTACAGTTAGTTGGAGGGAGTTTTACTACTGGCCCTATTTAGCTACTGTACACCTCTATTTTAGGGGCATACTCACCACACTGACTGGAGCCAGCTTAGATCTTGTTAGGGTGAGGCAGTCACTTAATCTCTCTTCAAGCTAGCACAGATAGTCCACTGTAGCCCAAGGTTCCTCCGGGCGCAGAGTTCCAAGTCTGTTCAGTGCACGCTGGGATGCCGCCGCCGCCGCCGCCGCCGCCGCCGCCGCCGCCGCCGCCGCCGCCGCCGCCGCCGCCGCCGCGGCCTGGGTGCACACAGTCAGGGCCCAGGGTGGGTTCCCGGCCAGCTGGCTGCTTGGGGTTTTCAGCGCACAGTCTGGTTAGGCCCGCTGATCCCTCTCGCGCACCTTGGGGTAGTATCAGACACAAGGCCTGGTTTTACTGCTTGGGCGCAGAGTTCTAAATTTGCCTGGTGCTGGTTGGGATTCCGCCCACCACTGGAGCATGCGCAGTCTCTCCCAAGTCTGTTTATGACAACTTGAGGACTCAAGTATTTATTTTCTTCTATAAAGCCTATCAAATTAACAAGTGCTAACAAAGTACTTCTTTTTCAGTCATGATACATAAATGAAAAGAAATTCTAATATTTTTTAGCTACAAAAGGAGTATGAATTGTAAATATTTAATAAACAAAAGAAAAATTGTGGGGATGGTTTTGAAAGTTCATCCATTAGCCAAAGTGAAGCAAGCCCTGGTTTTTCTATGTTAGATTGATAGGTAAATATTAGAGGTTTAATTTCTTCCACAATCAAATCCCCCACTAAGAATAATGGTATCAATGTAGTTTGTAACAGTGGAGGAGCCTTTATCAGCAACTGTCTTTGAATTAGGTCACAAAGTCTGAAATCTTTTTATTCTCCAATGAAACATTTTTTAAAGGCATGCATGGTGCTACGGGTAAAGGGGCAGATACTGAATAGAATGGAAAATGCTCCAATCTTCCCCCTTCAAAACCTCCCCATACCCCTGAATTTGGTTACCATGTTTAGGGGTCTGTGGGAGTGTGCTGGGATGGAACCTGGAGTCTCACATATGCTGGGCAAGGGTTCTACCAGAGCCTCACTCCCAGCCTTCTACTCCTTTTACATACCCTCCAGCCCCAATAGCTTTCAGGATATCAAGGGTCAGGATTATGGTATTTGGGCTTGTGTTTTGAAATCTTGAACAGTACTGGTACAGGAGTCAATTTATGACCACTAATCATAGCACCCAGAAGTAGCTTACTTTAATGCTAACACACTCTTCTAAAAACACAGCTGAAATTTCAGTACAAAGACAACATGAAAAAATGGGATTGGGGCTGGGGATATAGCTTGGTGACACAGTGACTGCCTGGCAAGTGTGAAGTTGTGAGTTCAATTCACAACCCCCCCCCCCAAAAAAAAAGAAAAGAAAAAGAAAAAATGGCCTTAACATTCTTTAGGATACAAAGTATAGTTCAAATCAGGGACCTGTGTATGGTGATACACAGCAGGAAGGATACAGGGGTTCATGAATCAATGCGTAAGAGTGAAAGTCACCCTTTTGGGGCTGGGGATTTAGCTCAGCGGCATAAGCGCCTGCCTTGCAAGTGTGCAGTCCTGAGTTCAATCCCTGGTACCAATAAAAAAAAAAGAAAGAAAGTAAGTCACCCTTTTATCATGATTTCTGATGAGCTACTAAGGGCTTTGTGCTTGCCACTCCTGGAACTGTGGTGTGGGTTCTGCAGGCCTGGAGCTCCTGATTCCAAAAGGTTTTTTGTATACTCTTGTCAGGGGACAGTGCATAACTCAACTCCAGGGCCTAACAACCAGCAGTCAAAAGGAATTGCCATTTAGGCAGGCTTAACTGATTCTTATTCCAGATAGCAATAGGGCTGTTTTTATTTAATATGAAGGAGGAGAAACACGTGTGGAACCCAGATGATCTACTTGGTCATTCCTTTATTTTATTGCAACTGTAAACAGACAGATACAGGAATATTAGCCTGAAAAGGATATCATTAGCAAGGGTACAGACATTCAAGGAAAAAAATATTTGAATCACTGAGATCTGCCTAAGTGTTTACCTTAGAATAAGGAAAAAAATAAAATGTATGGCGGAAGATGAGGATAAGTACCAGTTGCAATCTTGAGGTTACCCATAAAAATAAGGACTACAGTTCTTTCCACTGCCAACTGTCTTCTCTCACTTTTCAGGAAAAGAAGTTTAGGGGAACCATGAAGCAGGTGTTCCCTGCACCTTGAACCTATGTGAGTAAGTGAATCTGTGTAAACTCAAGTGGCCTTAAAAATGTGCTGCTAACTATAGGGACTGTCACTGACAAAAGGCCTGTCACTGTGCTTATAATTCACTATCATGCTTATACGGGAGCCGAGGTTCTCATGGGATACTCCCAAACAGTGAATAAGCCTGCAGAGACACTAATGCAGGCCTGTTCCGGGAGACAGAATTACTCTGATGGGCTCAAAGATTTCCGATCTGCTTTGACAAACATTTACAGAACTGCACTGTGGTCTAAGGCTCTCCCAACCCAACTTACTTTTCGTCTATGCTTCAAAAGAATCACACTAGCTAGCATCCTGGTCTGACTGCTTTTCCAGCTCGCTCTCCATTTTTACTCACAGGCATTTCCCCTAATAAATCTCCTGATGTCTAATGCTGGCTTGACATCTGCCTTTCCGTAGGATCGGATTAACATGTTTTGCAGCATTGAGTACAAAAAAAGCCTTCCATACTTTCGCTGCATTTATTTGTAAGTATTGAAGATTTTTAAGGTGTCTGACTTTTTCTGTTTTGTTTTTGGTCTTATTGAGATAGGGTTTCACTATGCATTGAGGCTGGCCTTGAACTTGCAGAGAGATCTTTCTGCTTCAGCCTCCCAAGTGCTGGGATTACAGGCATGTACCACCACATATGGCCTGAAATGTTATTTGAGGTTTGTTTTTGTTGTTGTTGTTGTAGTTTACAGAAATCAATTGATGCTACATATTAAATCTGAACCCAACAATTCTAATAAATACTTAATTCACGTAGTAACTCCTTTTGGATTACATATATAATACCAACACCTGGAAATAAGTATAGTATTATTTCTTCCTTTCTAATTCATCTATTTTTTAATCCCTTTCCTTGCTCAATTACATCAATGGAGACTTCCAAAAACTGGTCAGAGTCAGTATGGTCCTACACAATCAGCCCTTCACACCTGTGGGCTCCACATCTGGGAATTTAAATGACTGTCAACTGAAATTATTCAAAGATACTCAGAAAAAAATGCATCATACATGTACATGTCTTCTTCCTTGTCATTACTTCATAAACAATAAAGTATTCTGTCTTTACATTTTATTAGGTATTGTAAGTATCCTAGAGATATTTCAAGTATATGGGAAGATGCCTAGGTCATAAGCATACAGTACTCCATGCAGCACAAGGGACTTAAGCATCCACAGATTTTGGCATCAAACATGATCCTGTAATCAATCCCAAGGATACCAAGAGAGAACTACTGGAAATACAGCTGTCTGGTCATACCCTATAAGTGAGGATTCATTATAACTCATATAAACACACAAAAATTTTTACCCTGTGGAAATTAGTTTGTAATTTTTGACATGAAGACAATTTTGTTTCAGTGTCACAAGTTCTGAAAACTCTAAAACACAAAGGTTACAATATGGCAAAAGTAATCACAACTGCCACAACTTGACCTACCAGGTAAAAGCTGGTAGTACTAATGAGCACCAGAATTTTTTTTTTGAGACTCTCAACTAAATTTATATCATATAATTTCTTTTGTTCCTGATCACCAGAAATCTACGGAGGGGCTGGGACTTAGCTCAGTGGTACAGTGCCTGCCTGGCAAGCATGAGGTCTTGAGTTCAATTCCTGGTACCCTCAAAAAGAGAAAGAAATCTATGGAGAAAATCCATGAATATATGACATAGAATTAGGAGTTAACTTTTCAATATTTAAGTCTGAGTGAAAACATCATTCATAAGTTTGAGTACATACAAGGTTGTTTACTGTGCGGCCTGAAAAAAGACTGACAAAGTTTATTGCATGATTCTAAAAGCCCTTGTTCAAGTATCCGAATCTTTACTGTTATTTGCCCTTGTTCTAGAGGATTAATTTGGATAAAAGAATATGCAGTTCCCTCCAACATCTATCATGGTGACAGCATGGATCTGAACTGAAATACCAGTATTATTCCTACCCAAGACTGACAACCTATAAAAGAGTGAGAAGCTAATAGTCTCAGTTTTGTGGGCTGTATGTCTTGTACTTCTTGGTACTACTTCTGCAGCATGCAGACAGCCACAGACAATAGTTAAATGAATGGGTGCAATCATATTCTTATAAAATTTTACTTGTAAATAGCAATAGGCTGGGCTGAGGATTTAGCTAAGTGGCATAAGTGCCGGCTTTGCAAGTGCACAGACATGAGTTCAATCCCTGATACAAAAAAAAAAAAAAAAAAAAAAGCATTAGGCTAATTTGGCTCTCAGACTATACTTTGCAAACTCCTGAAACATATGATCAAAAACATCTACCAATTAGGCCAAGTCATGAATGAACTGCTCTTTAGAGAATACCTTACCTTTTATTTTTGGTAGTATTCTATCTCCCACCATGGAAGCTGAAAACATCAATTTTTTTCCCCAACTTCCCACACAATTAAAGCATAAGCAAACCAACCAAGTGCCACCAATAAGACATATTAATGCCAGACTTAGGATCAGAACTATTGATAAAAAAAGCAAGAAATGCAGAATCTTTCACAGCTAGTGGTAGCAGCAAGGTCTCCTAACACAAGCAATGTTGAGTATAGCTACTGAGTAGTGTAAAAGCTGTGGTACTGTTCAGTGCTAAATGCAAAAGTATTAATGTCAAATCTGTAACAGAAAAGTATGGATCATAGTAGTTTAGCGCAAAGCCTATTTCTCCAGTAATTCAAGCAATTCTGTAGCTACCCAAAATACTTAATAAATTCCTTTTCTTTTGGGTGGAGTGGTACACGTCTGTCATCTCAGCACTCAAGAGGCTAGGCTGGAGGATCAATGCTGCTTTGAGGCTGATGTGGGCTACACAATGAATTCAAGATCACCCTGAACTATATAGAGCAAGAGCCTGTCTCAAAAAAACATAAAAATATAATGTTGAGTAAAATAAACCAGACACACAGCTTAAATACTGTATGCCATCTCTCATTTGAGTGAGGCACAGTACTACCAAAGAGAATGATAAAAGATCAAAAGAAAAGGACAAGAGGATGGATCTCTCACAATAGGAAAGAGGACCAAGGGAACAAGGGTGAGGATGAGGAGGAGGGGAAAGGGAAACAAGTAGAACAAAGGAATCTAACAACCTCAAAGAATGTAAACACTAGACACAGTAACATGAGCTAAGATTAATAATATCAACAAGAATGAAAAATGGAAAAGAGAACTGAAAGAAGATGGAGGGAAGTGGAAGGGGATTTTTTAAAAAGCTATAGTATGAGGGTGCTGAGCAAACCAGCAACCAGCCTGCTGCCCTGGTAAATGGCTATGGTCTGGCAAGCTGTGGCCACCCCAGGACAAAAAGTAGGAAGCAACAGCATTTCCTGAGATCCGCACCATGTTGGAACTTAGGGAGCTGAGCAAACCAGCAACCAGCCTGCCGCCCTGAACTTTGGAAATGCAATGGTCAATTCATCAGAAAAAAATAGCAGGTGAGTGTGGCAGGCTTTTGGCGGCCCGCAGGAGAGAGATCCTGACGCCTTGGGACCTGCACCATGCGGTTGACTCAGGGTGCCAGGAGAACAAGGAGCTCCTCCCCTCTCTGGGGGGCGGCTGTGAGTGTGGCAGACTTTCGGCAGCCTGAAGGAGAGAGACCCTGGTGCCTTGGGACCTGCAGCATGCAGTTGACTTGGGGTGCCAGGAGAACAAGGAGCTTCTCCCCTCTCTGGGGGGCGGCTATGAGTGTGGCAGACTTTCGGTGGCCTGAAGGAGAGAGATCCTGGCGCCTCCAGACCTGCACCATGTGGCTGACTCGGGATGCCAGGAGAACAAGGAACTCTTCCCGTCTCTGGGGGGTGACTGTGATCCTGCCTGTGACATCTTATGTCGTCCTGGCCCCATCCTGTGACCCTCCCTCCC
The DNA here is from genome assembly GCA_004027295.1 of Dolichotis patagonum. Taxonomy (NCBI): domain Eukaryota; kingdom Metazoa; phylum Chordata; class Mammalia; order Rodentia; family Caviidae; genus Dolichotis; species Dolichotis patagonum. Next base: position 8,877 of record PVJX010047891.1, read on the forward strand.
CCTTGCCTAGCAAGTGGGAGCCAGTGAACTACACATCTTGTGAAAAGACTGGCTATGTTATTTAGTATGAGCTGTCCATATGCAAAGATAAGGACAACCATTTGGAAGAAAACAAGAGACAATATGACAGTGAAGATCTCTAGTTGTCTAGCTTTGAAATTTATGCTTTATGTCCCGTTCTGTTCTGTTTTGTTGTGTTTAATTTTATCCCCTTTAAAATAAAATTTAAAAAAAGCTATAGTATATACATGTACCCATTCCCCAAGATGACTGTGAACTGCATGAACTGAAAACAGGTACTTAAAACAGAACAAACAAAACCACAAAAATTCTCTTTCTTTACATCAGCCAGAATTGAATTCTGTTACATATGAGAAACAATTTTGTTGAGACCCTGAACCAGCACCACCACCATCTCTTGGAAACAAGGGGAAAATGCAATTCCTCAGTCCCTACCCTAGAATCTGAGGAGTGTCCAGTAAGTCCCCAAACCACTGGTATATATAGGTAGGCTCTATCTCACTCTCTATAATCTGGTAACCTATAGCATAGAATGGAAACAAGCACTAAATTTGGCAAATTATTCATAATTTTGAGGTGTACCAAGTTTGAGGGTCACAAATAGCCTTCACAAGTGGCAGAAGAGAATTTCCCAGAACAAAGACAGCTGTAGGGACAAGTTGACATTTTCTTTCACATAATGGAGGTGATTTAGTATTTGTATGCAGCAGACCGCAAAGAGGTGTTGACTCTACAGTGCTATGTTGTGTGACTGTTAATCATGATATGCCATCCTGAATGGACTAGCAAATGCCTAGTAGATTAGTAAATCACAAGTCTGGGTGTATATGTGGATAACTGATATGAAGGGCAGCAAACTAAGGAGTAAAGATCTATCGTGGACCAACAGATGTAGAGGGAAAATATCTACCGTGGACCAATAGACGTAGAGGGAATATAAAAGGGTGAAAAGGAGGAAATGTGCCCATTTTTGACAAGCCCTGCCTTTTTTTCCCCATTTTTTAAAAAATTATTTTGAAAGTAGTAAAATACAACAGAACAAAATAGAACAAAGCCAATTGAGATAATGCAGTAAAATTGGTACAGAACATTACAGTAGGTTACCGGGATAACAGTAATAGTGTACCTCATTATCTTCACAATAGTTGTCCTTTCACTCAGGTATAACAAAATCAAACCAAATACAGAACATTATAGAACTTATCAAAACAGAATATTGAATAGAGCAATACAATTAATCAGAACAAAGCAAAACAGTGATAACAATATTGGCTTTCAAAAAGATGGTAGAAGGAAATCCCCCATATTTGCTATACTGCATACGGCCATTCTCCCAAGAGATGCTCAGATCTCTGGCTCCCATAGGTTCACGGCTGCTTACCAGGGAGGTGAGCAGGTTGCTTTCTTTCCCAGCACCTTAAGTTCCAACATGGTAGGATCACGGGAGACGCTGGCTGGTTCTCCCCCTGGGGCACCCACCACTTGCTTGAGCCATGCCTGCTTGCCAGGCAGGTGAATGGGTTGCTTTCTTTTCCAGCGCCCTAAGTTCCAATGTGCCAGGATCTCCGGAGACGCTGGCTGGTTCTACCCCTGAGGCACTGGCTGCTTGCTCGAGCCATGATGAAGAGCCCTCTCTTGAGCAGTGTCTTTTGCTGCTGTGGTCTTTGGACACTGGTCTCCAGGTCTCTGGCTTCTTCAGCTTTCCAATGCAGACTCTCACTCTTGCTAGTGACTCTTCAGCAAGTTCTCAGGCCTTCTGCATTCTTGATACCTCTTGTTCTGCTGTCTGCATCCTCTTGGCCAAGCAGCTAATGGATCTGATGGCTCTCCAGTGCAGATAGCCACTGTGAACTCTCCACCTCTGATTCTGTAGGCCTCACTAATAAATCCCCTACCACAATTATACACACGTTCTATTGGTTCTATTGCTCTAGAGAATTGCAAGCTTGCAAGGAGTTTCTTTTTTTTTATTTTTTAATAATTTTATTTAAAGAGAACAAAACAAAACAAAACAAAACAAAACAGAATAAAGGGTAGCAACAATACAGAATTCCAAGGAAAAAAAGGAAAAGAACAACAACAAAAAAACCCTAAGAAATTATTGCTTGACAAATTACATACTGACTTCTTGGAGATAGTTGTTCAATTTACAAAGTTAAAACATGTAAAGTAGACATTCAAACAGTGAGACTGTTAACAGTTCTGCTCCACAATCTGACAAAAACAGCAATATGGTCATCTGTCTTACCCATGCAAATATACATGCAATTATATCAAAAGGGTAGAATTAAACACAACAAAACAGAGCAAAGTGGATCACAAGAAAGCAATGTAAGAGACAAAAATTTCAAAATTAGACAATCGGAGATATTCACTCTCTATCATATTGACTCTTGTTTTCTTCCAAATAGTTGTCCATATTGTCACATATAGGGAATTCACATGAAACAACCGAGTATGGAATTGATCTGAGCAGGATGAAGAGGGCATTTCAGGTCTTCAAAACCAGACATTAGGGAAGCCAAGAATGGCTGTCATAGTGTCTCTCATTCTCCTCAAAACAGCTGTCCATACCTTCATGTGTGTTGAACTTAAACAACCTAAGATCACTTTGAACAAAAAGTGATAGTTTTGCTGGACTTCACATCATGACATTATGGAGTCAGCACTGGGTATTGTAGTGTCTCTTTTTCTTCAAAGTAGTTGTTCATTTCAACAAGTGTTATATAGTTGGTTCTTGTAAACTGTTTATAAGCTCTATACATGCATGAGTCTCTACTTGTAAATCTATCATTTCTG
>PVJX010047892.1:0-11696 GCA_004027295.1 Dolichotis patagonum
ATTGCAAAAAACCTACAAACACATGGAAACTGAATAATACACTCCTGAGCAATCAGTGGGTCACAGAGGAAATTAAAGAAGAAATTAAACAATATTTACAAGTAAATGAAAATACAGACACAACTTACCGGATTTTGTGGGATGCAATGAAAGCAGTCCTGAGAGGAAAATTTATTGCATTGAGTTCCCACATCAGGAACACAGAACTAACACAAATAAACAACCTGATGCTACAACTCAAACATCTAGAAAAAGAAGAGCAAGCCAAGCCCAAAGCCAAAAGAAGGGAGGAAATTATAAAGATTAGAGCAGAAATTAATGCAATAGAGACTAAGAAAGCAGGACAAAGGATCAATGAATCAAAGAGTTTGTTCTTTGAAAGGATAAATAAAATTGATAAGCCTCTGGCCAACCTTATTGAAAAAAGGAAAAAAAATCTCAAATTCATGCAATAAGAAATGAAAAAGGTGAAATTACTATAGACTCAGTGGAAATACAGAAGATCATCAACACCTGTTTTGAAAACCTCTACTCTCATAGGTTATATAACACTGAAGAAATTGACAGATTCCTAGATACATATGAATTACCAAAGCTAGATCAGGAAGCTGTAAAACTGCTGAATAACCCAATTTCTCTTTCTGAAATTGAAAATGTAATTAAGACCTTGCCAACAAAGAAGAGTCCAGGCCCAGGTGGATTCACTGCAGAATTCTACAAGAAATACAAAGAAGACGTAATGCTGACACTCCTGAAACTCTTCAATGAAATTGAAAGGGAAGCAATTCTTCCTAAGTCATTCCTGAAAGCAAATATTACTCCAGTACCCAAACCTGAGAAAGACCCAACTAAAAAAGAGACCTCTAGGCCAATCTCCCTAATGAACATAAATGCAAAAATTTTCAATAAAGTATTAGCAGGCAGGATGCAGCAAATCACCAAGAAAGTTATTCACCCTGACCAAGTGGGATTCATCCCAGGAATGCAGGGATGGCTCAACATGCGTAAATCAATAAATGTAATCCACCATACCAATAGAGCCAAAAGGAAGAACCACATGATCATCTCTATAGATGCAGAAAAAGCTTTTGATAAGGTCCAACACTCATTCATGATAAGAACCTTACAGAGAATTGGAACAGATGGTCTTTACCTCAAAATGATAAAGGCAATCTATGACAAACCTACAGCCAGCATCATACTAAATGGCCAAAAACTAAAAGCCTTTACCTTAAAATCAGTTAGAAGAAAAGGATGTCCCCTGTCACCACTCCTATTCAACATAGTACTGGAAATATTAGCCAGAGCAATTAGACAAGACAGAGAAATAAAAGGAGTAAAGATAGGAAAAGAGGAAGTTAAATTATCATTATTTGCAGATGATATTATACTTTACATAGGAGACCCCCAAAACTCCACTGAAAAACTCCTAGATATAATAAATAAATTCAGCAATGTAGCTGGATACATAGTCAATTTTCAAAAGTCAATAGCATTCCTATACACTAACATCAAAAATACTAAAAGAGAGATAAGTGAAGCCACACCCTTCAAACTAGTATCCAAAAAAATGAAATAGTTAGGAATTAATCTCATGAAAGTAATAAAAGAGCTATACAAGGAAAATTTTAATGCCCTGAAAAAGGAAATTGAAGATGACATCAGAAAATGGAAAGACATCCCTTGTTCATGGATAGGAAGAATAAATATTGTGAAAATGGCCATTCTCCCAAAATTCTTATACAGATGCAATCCCAATCAAAATACCACTAACATACCTCAGAGATGTATAGAAATCTCTCCTAGCATTCATCTGGAACCAGAAGAGACCTAGAGTAGCAAAGACTATTCTAAGCAGCAAAGATAAGGCAGGTGGCATCACAATCCCTGATTTGAAATTATACTACAAAGCTACAGTAATAAAATCAGCATGGTACTGGAATAAAAACAGACATGAAGATCAATGGAATAGATTGGAGGATACAACCACAACCACAAACTCACTCAACCACCTTATCTTTGATAAAGGGCCCAAACTTGTTAGCTGAAAGAACGATAGTCTATTTAACAAATGGTGCTGGAAAAATTGCAATTCATATGCCAATACTAAAACAACACCAATGCCTATAACCACGTACTAAACTAAAATCTAACTAGATCAAATTTATACATATTAAAAGAGAAATAATAAATCTTTTGGAAGACAAAGTAGGTAAAAATCTTGAAGACATAGGGGTCGGTAGAGAATTCATGAATAAGAATCAAACCACATAGGAAATAGTTCCTAGAATCAATAACTGGGATCACATCTTATTAAAGAGTTTCTGCTTGTCAAAAGAGATTTCTATCTGAGTGAAAAGAAAACCCACAAACTGGGAAAAAAAATCTGAGTGAACTGTCACTCAGACAAAGGACTCCTGTCTAGAACTTATAAAGAATTAAAAAAATCAGACCCTTGAAATTCAAACATCCAATCAAAAAATGGGCATCTGAGATAAATACACAGTTCTCAGATGAAGAAATATGAATGGCAAATAGAAACATGAAAAAATGTTCATCATCATTAGTCATGAGAGAAATGCAAATTAAAACCACACTGAGATTCCATTTCACTCCAGAAAGAAAAGCCAGGATCAAAAATCTACTAGGAACAAATTCTGGAGAGGCTGTGATGAAAAGGAACTCTTCTGCACTGTTGGTGGGAGTGTAGACTGATGCAGCCCCTGTGGAGGTCAGTCTGTAGATTCCTCAAAAGATGGGTTTGGAAGTTCCATTTGACCTAGATATTCCACTCCTAGGCATATTCCCAGAAGAACTCAAAATATCATACCACAGTGATATATGTGCACCCATGTTTATAGCAGCACATTTTTTAATAGCCAGATTTTGGAAACAATCTAGGTGCCCATCAACTGAGGAATGGATAAAAAAAGTTGTGGTATTTCTATACAATTGAGTACAACTCAGCTATAAAAAGTGATCACTTTGAGATATTTATAAGTAAATGGATGCAAATTGAGACCATACTCATAAGCGAAATAAACCAAACTCACATGTGTAAATACCATACAGTCTCCCTAGTATGAGAGTTGGTTAGTGTACATAAGATTTCCTGGTAATCGTGATTCCCCATTACGTATCTTTGAGGCCTTTTAATGTTTTCATTCATCTGTTGGAATGTTTTCTTTCTGTTTTGTTTAACTTTATTATGAGTGATGGTAGGAACAGAAGTTTTGAAGAAAACAAAACATTATGGCAGCCATTGCTGATTTAATATTATCATGCTTTGAAGTCCTACCATGCTTTTATTTTTATAGTACTATCAGTTCTATCAGGTTGTGTCTTATTGCAATTTTAATATATGTGATAGTGTAAACAAATCTTTTTATGGAAACTGAGATATTATAGTAGTTATTGATCATTTTCTGTTATTCAGTTCAGAATACCCCATAATTCTTTCATTCTTTTGAATGATTTTATATTTTGCTATGTTTTATATTATTGTATTTTAAGCCATGCTCAACTATTGCAAAGAAAGAGACATTATGGTAGCCAATCTGGTTGTCTTGTTGTAAAGTGCTCCGTTGCTTATGATATTCTGCTCTGATATGCTTTATTCTGTTATCTTTTGTTTTATTCTCTTTAAAATAAAAAAAATACTGGCAAATAGAAGGCAGCAAATCATCAAGAAGATTACACATCCCCAGCAAGTGGGATTCATTCCAGGAATGCAGGGATGGTTTAACATACACAAATCAATAAATGTGATACACCACATCAACAGAGCCAAGATAAAAAACCACATGGTTAACTCAATAGATGCAGGAAAAGCATTAAAGTCCAACACATGTTTATGATGAAGAAAACCCTTCAAAAACTCAGAATACACAATGTCTACCTCAATCTTATAAGCCATCTATGGCAAACCAACAGCCAACATTATACTAAATGGACAAAAACTGAAAGTTTTCACTTTAAAGTCAGGAACAAGACAAGGATGTCCACTATCACCAATCCTATTCAATATAGTTCTGGTAACACTAGCCAGGGCAATCAGACAAGGGAGAGAAATTAAAGGAGAAAAGATAAGAATGGAAGAATTTAAATTATCACTATTTACAGATGACATGATACTCTATACACAAGATCCAAAAAACTCAATTAAAAGTCTAGTAGAAGTAATAAGCAAATTCAGCAGTATAGCTGGATACAAAGTCAATGCTGAAAAATCAATAACATTCCTATACAAGAACAAGAAACTCACTGAGAGAGAAATTATGGAAATATCATCCTTCACAATAACATCTAAAAAAATGAAATACTTGGGAATCAACCTAAATAGGAATGTAAAACAACTATATGCTAAAAAAGATTGAAGAGGCTATTAGAAAAAGCAAGGCTATTCCTTGCTCTTGGATAGGAAGAACCATCATTGTGAAAATGGCCATACTCCCAAAACCATTATACAGATTTTATGCAATCCCAATCAAATACCATTAACATACCTCACAAATCTAGAGAAAACACTCCTAAAATTCATTTGGAACCAGAAGAAACCTAGAATAGCAAAGGCAATTCTGGACAACAAAGACAAAGCAGGAGGCATCTCTGCCTGGCAGGAGGCATCTCAATTCCTGACTTGAAACTGTACTACAAAGCCACAGTGATAAAATCACCGTGGTACTGGCAAAGAAATAGACCTGTGGATCAATGGAACTGATTAGAAGATGCAAGCACAATGACAAAGACACTCAGTCACCTGATATTTGACAAAGGAGCTAAACATGCTCACTGGGAGAAGGATAGTCTCTTTAATAAATGGTGTTGGAAAAACTGGCTCTCCACATGCAGAAGACTGAAACTAGATCCATGCCTATCACCATTGACAAAACCAAAGTCTAAATAAATCAAAGATCTAAATATTAAAACAGAAACACTAAATCTATTTGAAGATAAGGTAGGTAGAAATCTTGGAGACATAGGTGTAGGCAGAGAATTCATGAACAAAATGCAAACTGCTCAGGAAACACTTCAAAGAATCAACAACTGGGATCTCATATTATTGAAAGGTTTCTGCACTTCAAAAGAAATCACCACAGAGTGAAAAGATAACCCACAGAATGGGAAAGAATTTGAGCCAGCAACACCTCAAACAAAGGACTTAGATGTAGAACATATAAAGAATTGAAAAACATCAAGCACCCCCCCCCAAATTCAGAGACCCTTTCCAAAAATGGGCATCTGAGATGAACACACAGTTCTCAGATGAAGATATACAAATGCAAAGAAATACATGAAGAAATGTTCACCATCACTGGCCATTCAAGAAATGAAAATTAAAACAGCACTGAGATTTCATCTCATTCTAGAAAGAATAGCTGCCATCAACAATCAACTGATAACAAATATTGATGAGGCTTTGGGGGGAAAGGAACACTGCTGCACTGTTAGTGGGAATGTAGATTGTTGCTGCCACTATGGAGAACCAGTATGGATAATTCTCAGAAGACTAGGATTTCAAGTTCCATTCAATCCAGCTATTCCCCTCCTGGTATTTTCCCAGGAAAACTGAAAAGGTCATATCACAGTGATATATGTGCACCCATGTTAATAGCAGCACAGTTTGTAATAGCTAAATCTTGGAAACAACCAAGATACCCATCAATTGCAGAGTAGATGAAAATGATGTGGTATTTTTATACAATGGAATATTACTGAGCTATAAGAAAGTATGATCTTGATGACTTCATAGGCAAATGGAGACAACTTGAGGCTATCCTCATTAGTGTAATAAGTAAGGATAATACTCATAAATATCACATTGTGTCTCTAGTGCAAAAAGTAGTAAGAAATTTAAGAGTAATAAAACCCAAAATGTGTAATTGCTGTTGCAAAAAAGAGAGGAAAAGTAAATGCTCTAAAGGATATAATTGCATGTATATTTAAGTGTGTAAGATAGTTAAACATATTACTAAATTTTTGTTGGATCATCTCACACTTTGTATGCTTTAATTTTATAACTTGAACAACTGTTTCTTAGAGCACAATATATATTTCATCAACTAGTGATCTCTTACTGTTTATTTTATTATTTTTTAATTCTGTATTATTTCTACCTTTTTATGATTTATTTTGGTTTGTTTCTCTAAATAGAAAATTTAGTGTTTATGTAAACTATTTTAATAGTCACAATAACGAATGATATAGTCAGTGACACATGACTTTGACAATGTCCCTATCTGTTCATATATAACGTAACACAATGAAATGGAGAGATAAAAATATCTGTCAGGATGGAGGAAAATGTGGCAAGGGGACTTAGTGAATATTGTAATGACAGTGAGCCAGGTAGTTAGTTTGTATGGTTTAACTGATTGGAACACAAAGAGAGAATAGCAAAGTATCAGAGTGGAAATTCTTTTTATTAAAACTCACTTAAATGAAATAGGCACCCTGTCGGTTTTAATTCCACATAAAGTGCTATTGCCCCAATCTTAAATATTCTGGCTCATACTTTATGTTTCTTGGGCTCCTAAATTAGAACCTGATGGCTTGAATATGATTAAAATCCTGTACTGAATAGCTGTTGTCTGACTCAGACCTTCAGATCAAGGGACACTGTTGGTTGTGAGACCTGGATGAGAGAGTTGTCTTATCTAATGTGCTCTCCCTCCTGAGGGACAGGGTCAGGATTTTACTTAGTGTTACAAACACACACAGCTACTCTTGCAAGTAGCTCACTGCATGCTCTCATGAATCTGTCCAGCAGAGGTAATTTGAAAGAGGTCAGGATGTGCAAGAGGTATTACAGGGGAGGGAAGGGCCTTATTATCTCAACCATTTTACACTGATTCCTGTCTGGGCTCAGGGTGGGGGTGAAGTTTCATCAACCATGTGCAGACCAAGAACACCATTGAGTGTAGGACATGGAACAGGAAAGGAGAGTGGGTGCCAGAAAGATGGGCTTGGTTTCCAAAAGGTACTGGTATTTTTGTGTTTCTCATCATATGCCCCAGAACCTAACCGTTACACAATCAGTAGGAACTCTCAAGCTATGTTTGTTGAAAAAAGCTAACATGACAGTGAATATGTTCTGCCTTTGACACAGAAATTAGCCATCCTCACCATCAGCAACAAAGAGCAAACATAATTTTTCTTAAAATTTTATGAAGTATATGTGTTAGACACCAGCCTTTTCCTGTGAGTTGGTGTCATTTGCAAAATGTGAGGAAAGTGAACAAAAAGTCACCCAGAAGCAAGCTCTTCCTGCAAATTGGCACCATGCACAGCATGCTGGGGGTAGCCAGATTCCAGCCCTTTCCAGCACATGGGATGAGAGACAAGAGCCATGGCCCTCCCTGACCACCCTGCTGTAAGTGACCAGCTGATCTGGAGAAACACAGGCTACAATGATAGCTACTGAGGTAAAATATAACAATGATTGTAGTGCTTAGTGTTTCACTGACTTTGCAGGCCTAAAGCCAGTAGGTAGTCTGACCACCTCTTCAGAGCAAAACAACACAGTGTACCACCTATGGGGTATATCCTTCTGAAGGTGATAATCATTGTTGATTACCTATTATCTTGTTTTGAAGTCCTGTATCAGTTTCATTTTTTTGGTGGGATGGGTTTTATTCAGTTTTGCCTTTTTGATTTTATTATATCCAATGGTATGGGCAGCTATTTGAAAGATAACAAGATATATTATGGTAACCATTTTGGAATTACTATTATCTTGTTTGAAGTTCTTTATTGCATTCATTGCTTTGCTTTTACTGGTTCTATTCTATTGTGCTTTGTATGATTTTCACTATGTCTGAGGGTATGGGTGGCTATTTTGAAGACAACAAGAAGCATTACAGTAATCATTGTTGATTTCCAGTTGTCTTGTTTTGAAATCCTGTGCAACTTACACTGTTTGTTTTCACTGGTTTTATTCTGTTTTATTTTGCTTAGTTTTATTCACTATAAAATAAAAATTACAAAGCAAGCAAAAAATAAAATACATGTGTTAATCTGTATAATACCCAACAGTTTACCCAAAAACTGAAAAATGACAAAGGTAGCAAGTTGAATTCAGAAGCAAAATTTGCACATAGACAAGAGATAGAAAGTGTAAGAATGAGAGAAAAATACAGACTAATTTTGAGAGTTGCTACACATATGGCTGAGTGGTTGGTTTATTATGCAACATAGACTAATTGATAGATCCATGGTTAACAGAAGTGGTGCTGGGAGCAAAGAGCCTTCAGGGAAGTTGGGATTGCATGAGGTGAGTCCCGGTGCCCCAGGGAGAGTTGGAAACCTACGCTCCCAGCATGTGAGTTTCTGGGGAGCTACCGGAGACACTGGAATGCACCCAGCAGATTCCAGGGCCTTAGTCCACCATGCCCAGCAGCCTTCTTTCAGTTCAGGAGGTAGAGACCGCGCAGGAGGACTCTAGGCCTGATTGTCCTGGACTGGAGAGAGCTTAAGACCAGCACTGCCAGCAGTTGAGTTCATATTCACCACCCCTAGGACAGGGGATTGTGCCCTGGGCATTCCACTGTCCCCAGTTCTCGACGCCCAGCTTCCACCTCTCAATTTAGGGAAACAAGAGTGTTCAGGGGAATTGGGATTGTGTGAGGTAACTCCTGGTACAAAGGCAATTCTGAGCAGCAAAGGCAAGGCAGGAGGTATCACAATCTCTGACTTCAAATTATACTACAAAGCTACTGTAATAAATCGGCATGGTACTGGAATAAAAAAAGACCTGAAGATCAATGGAATAGATTGGAAGATACAACCACAACCACAAACTCACTCAACCACCTTATCTTTGACAAAGGGGTCAAACATGCTTGTTGGAAGAATGACAGTCTCTTTAACAAGTGGTGCTGGAAATATTGGCTATCCATATACAGAACACTAAACCTAGACACATACCTATCACTATGTACTAATTTAAAATCTAAATGGACCAAAGACCTAAGTATTAAAAGAGAAACACTAAATCTGTTGAAAGACAAGTAGTTAAAAAATGTCAAAGTTATAGGGGTAGATAGAGAATTCATGAACAAGAATCAAACTGCATGGGAAATACTTCCTAGAATCAATAACTGGGACCACATCTCTTTTTTTTTATTTGAAAGACAATAAAACAAAAGGGGGCAGTACAGAGCAGATCAGAACAGGACAACATAGGCAACACAGTACTTTACATTAAATCAACTGGACATCAACAGTAGCTAACACCATATCTCTTACTCTGCTATAGTTGAGCATAGTTTCAAATACAATAATATCAAACATAACACAATAGTATAAAGTCATGCATAGAGTGAAAGAATTACAGGGCTTTCTGAACCGAATAACAGAAAATGTTCAATGGGTACTGTAATATCTCATTTTTGATAGAAAAGAAAAAAATTTGTTTTAGCTATCACACATATTCAAATTCCAATAAGACACAATGTGATAGAACCAATGGTAGTAAAACAAAAAAAAAAAGCATGGTAGGACTTCTAAGAAGGATGATATTAAATCAGCAATAGCTGTCACAATGTTTTGTTTTCTTCAAAACAGCTATTCATATCATCAAGTATGATACAGTCAAAAAAACAGGATAAAACCATTCCAACTGAAGATTGAAAACTTTGAAAGACTTCAAACCTGTGAGATGGGGACTCATGTTTACCATAAAGTCTTATATACTCTTATTGAATCTCATATTAGGGAGATTATATGGTATTTACCCTTGTGAGTTTGGTTTATTTCACTTAAGAGAATGGTCTCAAGTCGTGTCCATTTATTTATAAATATCTCAATGTGATCATTCTTTATAGCTGAGTAGTACTCCATTATATAAAAATGCCACAACTTTTTTATCCATTCCTCAGTTGATGGGCACTTAGGTTGTTTCCAGGATCTGGCTATTACATATTGTGCTGCTATAAACATGGGTGCACATAAATCACTGTGGTACGATGTTTTCAGTTCTTCTGGAAATATGCCTAGAAGCGGAATAGCTGGGTCAAATGGGACTTCCATACCCAGCTTTTTGAGGAATCTCCAGACTGACCTCCACAGTCATTGCACCAGTCTACACTCCCACCAACAGTGTAGAAAAGTTCCTTTTTCCCCACAGCCTCTCCAACGCTTGTTGATGGTAGTGTTTTCTATCTTGGCCATTCATTCAGGAGTAAGATGGAATCTCAGTGTGGTTTTAATTTGCATTTATCTCATGGCTAATGATGATGAACATTTTTTCATGAATTTACTTGCCATTCGTATTTCTTCATCTGAGAACTGTGTATTCATTTGAGATGCCCATTTTTGGATTGGGTCTTTGAATTTCGAGGGTCTGATTTTTTTAATTCTTTATAAGTCCTAGACAGAAGTCCTTTGTCTGAGGTGCGGTCCATGAAGCTTTTTTCCCAATTTGTGGGTTTTCTTTTCACTCTGCTGGAAATCTCTTTTGACATGCAGAAACTCTTTAATAAGATGTGGTCCCAGTTATTCATTCTGGGAAGTATTACCCGTGTACTTTGCTTGTTGTTCATGAATTCTCTTCCTACCCCTATATCTTTGAGGTTTTTACCTACTTTGTCTTCCAGCAGTTTTAGTGTTTCTGTTTTAATATTTAGATCTTTGATCCATTTAGATTTTAGTTTAGTGTATGGTGATAGACATGGGTCTAGTATTAGTCTTCTGCATATGGAAAGCCAATATTTCCAGCACCATTTGTTGAAGAGACTGTCATGCTTCCAGTGAGCATGTTTGGCCCCTTTATCAAAGATAAGTTGGTTGAGTGAGTTTGCAGTTGTGGTTGTATCTTCCAATCTATTCCACTGATCCTCGGGTCTGTTTCTATCCCAGTACCATACTGACTTTATCACTGTAGCTTTGCAGTATAATTTTAAGTCAGTGATTGTAATGCCTCCTGCCTTGCCTTTGTTGCTTAGAATTGCCTTTGCTATTCTAGGTCTCTTCTGGTTCCAGAAGAATTTTAGCAGTGATTTCTCTAGGTCTATGAGGTATGTTAGTGGTATTTTGATTGGGATGGCATTGAATCTGTATAGTAATTTTTGGGGAATGGCCATTTTTACAATGTTTGTTTTTCCTATCCATGAACAGGGGATGTCTTTCCACTTTCTGAGGTCCTCTTCGATTTCCTTTTTCAGGGTATTATAATTTTCCCTGTATAGCTCTTTTACTTCTTTCATGAGATTAATGCCTAACTATTCCACTTTTTTGGATGCTAGTGTAAAGGGTGTAGTTTCTCTTATTGCTCTCTCAGTACTTTTGTTGTTAGTGTATAGAAATGCTATTGATTTTTGTGTATTGACTTTGTATCTGGCTACATTGCTGAATTTGTTAATTATATGTAGGAGTCTTTCAATAGAGTTTTGGGGGTCTTCTATGTAAAGTATCATGTCATCTGCAAATAATGATAATTTAACTTCTTCTTTTCCTATCTTTACTCCTTTTATTTCTCTTTCCTGTCTTATTGCTCTGACTAGTATTTCCAGTACTATGTTTAATAGCAGTGGTGATAATGGACATCCTTGTCTTGTGCCTGATTTTAAGGTAAAGGCTTTCAGTTTTTGACCATTCAATATGATGCTGGCTGTTGGTTTGTCATAGATGGCCTTTACCATATTGAGATAAAGACCCTCTATTCCAATTCTCTGTAAGGTTCTTATCATGAATGAGTG
>PVJX010047893.1:0-11695 GCA_004027295.1 Dolichotis patagonum
TACCCGTGTCTCCAAGATTTCTACCTAACTTATCTTCTAGTACATTTAGTGTTTCTGTTATAATGCTCAAGTCTTTGATCCATTTGGACTTTAGTTTTGGGCATGGTGATAGGCATCGATCTAGTTTCAGTCTTCTGTATGTGGAGAACCAATTTTTCCAACACCATTTATTAAAGAGGCTATTCTTCCTCCAGGGAACATGTTTAGCCCTTTGTCAAATATCAGGTGGCTGAGTGTCTTTGTCCCTATACTTGCATCTTCTAATCTATTCCATTGATCCCCAGGTCTATTTCTTTGCCAGTACCATACTGATTTTATCACTGTGGTTTTCTGGTACAGTTTCAAGTCAGGAATTGGGATGTCTCTTGCCTTGTCTTTATTGCCTAGAATTGCCTTTGCTATTCTAGGTTTCTTCTGGTTCCCAATGAATTTTAGGAGTTTTTTTCTCTCAATCAGTGAGGTATGTCAATGATATTTTGATTGGGATTGCATTAAATCTGTATAAAAGTTTTAGGAGTATGGCCATTTTCACAATGTTGATTCTTCCTAGCCAAGAGCAAGGAACATCCTTCCATTTTCTAATATCCTCTTCAATCTCCTTTTTTAGTGTAGTATAATTTTCAGTATATATGTCTTTTACATTTTTAGTTAGGTTGATTCCTAAGTATTTCATTTTTTTAGATGTTATTGTGAAGGGTGTTATTTCCATAATTTCTCTCTTGGTGAGTTTCTTGTTTGTGTACATGTGTACAGGAATGCTATTGATTTTTGAGCATTGACTTTGTATCCAGCTACACTACTGAATTTGTTTGCTACCTCTAGAAGTCTTTTAATGGAGTTTTTTGTGTCTTCTATATAAAGTATCATGTCATCTGCAAATAGTGATAATTTAACTTCTTTCTTTCCTATCTTTATACTTTTTATTTCTTTCAGTTGTCTGATTGCCCTGGCTAGTGTTTCGAGAACTATATTGAGTAGGAGTGGTGATTAGCGGGCATCTTTGTCTTGTTCCTGATTTTAAAGTGAAAGCTTTCAGTTTTTGTCCATTTATCATATTATTGGCTGTTGGTTTGTCATAGATGGCCTTTATAAGGTTGAGGTAGACACCATGTATTCCGAGTTTCTGAAGGGTTTTTATCATGAACATGTGTTGGACCTTATCAAAAACGTTTTTTCTGCATCTATTGAGATGATCATTTGGTTTTTGTTTTTAGCTCTGTTGATGTGGTGTATTACATTTATTGATTTGCATATGTTAAACCATCCCTGCATTCCTGGAATGAACCCCACTTGGTCATGATGTATAGTCTTCTTGAAAATTTGCTGCATTCTATTTGCTAGTATTTTATTGAGAATGTTTGAGTCTTTTTTCATAGTGAGATTGGCCTATAGTTCTTTTTGTTTGGGTCTTTCTCTGGATTTGATATCAGAGTAATAGGTGCCTCCATGAAGCAATTAGGGAGGATGGCTTTCTTTTCAATTCCATTGAAGAGTTTAAGGAATATTGGCATAAAATCTTCTCTAAATTTCTTGTAGAATTCAGACATGAATCCATCAGGACCTGGGCTTTTCTTTGTTGGAAACTTTTTTTTATTACATTTTCAATTTCAAAAGCTGATATTGGATTATTCAAAATTGATACATCTTCTTGGTTGAGCTTTGGTAATTCAGTTTTTCTAGAAATCTGTCCATTTCCTTTGTGTTTTCCTCTCTATGTGAGTAGAGATTTTTAAATTAGGTGTTCATGATCTTTTGAATTTCCATGGGATCTGTAGTAATTTCCCCCTTTTCAGTCCTTATTGCATGAATTTGGGTTTTTTTCTTTGTTTTTCTTGATAAGGTTAGCTAGAGGTTTCTTGGTTTGTTTATTCTCTCAAAAAAGCAGCTTTTTGATTCATTAATTCTTTGTATTGTTTATTTAGTTTCAATTGCAGTGATTTCTGCTCTAATCTTTACAATTTCCTCTCTTCTATGAGCTTTAGGTTTAACTTCCTCTTCTTTTTCTAGAAGCTTAAGATGAAGCATTAGATTGTTTATGTTTGCACATTCTGTTTTCTTGATATGACCATTTATTGCTATATATTTCACTCTTAAGACTGCTTTCATTGCATCCCACAGATTACAATAGGTTGTTTCTGCATTTTCATTGAATTGTAGGTATTACTTTATTTCTCCTTTAATTTCATCTGTATCCCACTGGTCTTTCAAAAGGTTGTTATTTAATTTCCAGGTATTTATGCCAGTTTTCCAATTTCTTTTGCCATTAATTTCGATTTTCAGTGCACTATGGTCAGGTAGTATGCATAGGATAATTTCAATACATTTGCATTTACTTAAGTATGTTTTATGGGATAATATGTGGTCTATTTTGGAGAATGTCCCATGGGCAGCTGAGAAGAATGTGTATTCTGATGTGGTTGGGTGGAACACTGTAAACATCTACTAAGTCCAGTTGCTCACAGGTATATTGAGTTCTATTACTTCTTTGCTGATTTTTTTTTCTAGTTGATCTATCTCTTTGTGACAGTGGGCTGTTAAGGTCACCTGTAATAATTGTGTTCTCGTGTATTTGGTTTTTCATATCCTTTAGTATCCATCTTATATAGTTGGGTGTTCCTGTATTTTTTGCATATTTATTTATAATTTTTCTATCTCTTTAATTTTTCCACTTATGAGTATGTAGTGATCTTCTTTGTCCCTTTTATACATTTTAGGCTTGAAGTTCACATTGTCTCCAAACAGAATAGTTGCCCCTGCTTTTTTCTGGGTTCCTATTGCATTGAATACAGTTTTCCATCCTTTGACTTTTAATCTATGAGTTTCTTTTTGAGTCTGATGCATTTCTTATATACAGCATATTGTGGGATCCTGTTTCTTGATCTATTCTGTCAACCTGTTTCTTTTCATATGTGAATTGAGCCCATTTACATTTATGGATATCACTGATATGTACTGACTTGACTTTGCCATGTTGTGTTACTATTGTTAGTTTCCTGGTTTTCTCCCTTGTTTAATTTCTTGTCCAGCCTGGTGATTTCTTTGTATTGTTGTTCTAGAGATTGTGGTCATTTTTATCTCTACCTAGGATGTCCTTCAGCACTCTTTCTAAGGTTGGTTTGGAGGATATAAATTTCTTTAGTTGTTCTTTGTCATGAAAGTACCTTGTTTCTCCATTAAATTTTTTAAAATTTAATTTAAAGAGAAAAAAAACAATACAGAAAAAAGGGTAGAAATAATACAGAACATCAAACAAAAAGCATAAAGAAATCACTAGTGGACAAACCAAATACTGTCCTCCCAGAAATAGCTGTTCATGTTACAAAATTAAGGCATACAAAGTGAACAAACAGTGAGGCTGCAAACAGTTCTATTCAATGATCCAACAAAAACTTGATAATATGGTTATCAATCCCACACACTTAAACATACATGCAGTTATATCCTTTAGAGAATTTTCTTTTCCTCTTTTTGCTTTTTAAATACATTATCTGGTTAGTATATCAAGTTTCAGCTTTCTCAGTACCTTATTGATCTGTTTTGCTGTTGTTACTTCTTTTTTAATCACCTTATATAATTCTGTTGTTTTGTTTTTGAGATTCTCACCGTTCATGTCACATGGATCAGCTTTGGTGGAGTTGGGAGTTTGGGGAGGTATTTTGTTACCTTATTTTCTCATGTTCTCTTGTTTTATTTTTATTTAATTTTTATTAACTTGGAGGTAGTAATATACAACAAAACAGGATGGAATAAAGCCAATTGAGACAGTGTGGTGAAATTGGCACAGAACATTACAGCAGGTCACCAGGGCAACAGTAATAGGCAACATTGTATATCTTGTTGTCTTCACAATAGTTGTTCTTCTACTAGGTACAGCAAAATCAAAAGAAATACACAACATTATAGAACACATCAACACAGCATATTGAATAGAGCAACACCATTAATCAGGACAAAGCAAAACAGTGATAAAAAATATTTGCCTTCAGAGATAGTAGAAGAAAACTCCCCCCACTTGCTGTACCAAATATGATCACCTCCTAAGAGATACCCAAATCCCTGGATCCCAATTGTTAACGGGGGGTGGTGGTATGTTTGATTCTAAGCCCACAACCCGGTAGGCAGCAGCCTGCTTGCTGGTTGGCTCAGCGCCCTAAGTTCCAACATGGCACAGATCTCAGGAAATGCTCTTGCTTCTTATTTCCCCGCCCTGGGTTGGCCGCAGCTTGCAAGACCACAATCACTTACCAGGGCAGCAGGCTGGTTGCTGGTTGGCTCAGCGTCCTAAGTTCCAACATGGCGTGCATCTCAGGAAATGCTCTTGCTTCTTATTTCCCTGCCCTGGGGTGGTCACGGCTTGCCAGACCACAGTCACTTACCAGGGCAGCAGGCTAGTTGCTGGTTGGCTCAGCACCCTAAGTTCCAACATGGTGCTCTCCATTAAATTTGAAATATAGTTTTACTGGGTACATCAGTCTGGGTTTAAAGTTGTTTTCTTTTAGGGCTTGAATTGCTTCATTCTAAGCTCATCTTAACCTGAAAGTTTGTGCTGAGAAGTCTTCCATGATTCTAATATGCTTTCCTTGATAGATGAGTTGTGTCTTTTCTCTAACAGCTTTTAGTGTTCTGCCTTTATGCTGTATGTCTGAGATCTTAATTATTGTAAGTCTGGCTTTGGGTTTATGTTGGTTATGACTGTTTGACATTCTATATTCCTCACTTATACAAATATCTCATTTTTCCCTTATGTTTCAGAAAATTTCTGCCATTATTTCTGTGAACAGCTTAGCTATATCTTTTGCATTGTATCCTTCTTCCTCACAAATGCCTATTACTCTAAAATTGTTTCTCCAGGCATATGCTTGTAGCTGCTGGATTGTCATCTCATGCTGCTTTGTTGTTTTTATAAGTTCTACCCTTTCAAGATTGTTATCTGCGATCTTTTCCTCAAGGTCCGAAATTCTATCCTCAGCTTCATTTAAATGGTTTTGCAGACTTTTGATACAATTTTTTGTTTCTTGCATATCTCTTCCAATTTGTTTCATAGATTCTGCTTGTTTTCTGCATTGCTCATTCAAAGTTTCAATCGATTTGCCATGCTACTATAGTTTCTTATCTATTTCTTCTCTAGCTATGTTGAGCAGCTCATTTACTAAAGTTTTTACCTTTGTCTTTACATAAGACATTATTTTCTAACCAGACTGTGCTTGTGGAACCTCAGGCAGCCAGCTGGCTGGGAACCCACCCTGGGCCCTGATTGCATGCACTCCAGTGGTGGGCAGAACCCCAATGTGCACTTGGCAAACTTGGAACTCAACGCCCAGGCAGTAAGACCATGCCCTGCATCTGAAACCACCCCAAGGCTCGTGAGAGGGATCAGTGGGCCAAAATGGATGGTACTCGGTGAACCACAAGCAACCAACTGGCTAAGAACCCATCCTGGGCCCTGACTACATTCACCCAGAAAGTGGAAGAGGTGGAATTTTAGTGTGCATTGGGCAAAATTGGAACTATGCACCCAGAGGAACTTTGGACTACAGCGGACTATCTGTGCTACCTTGAAGGGAGATTAAGTGACTGCCTCATTGAAACAACATCTAATCTGGCACCAGTCAGTGTGGTGAGTATGCTCCTAAAATAGATGTGTACAGTAGCTAAATAGGCCCGGTAGTAAAGCTCCCTCCAACTAACTGTCAGACCTTGGTAAGTCTGACAAGAGTGAGGATGGCTCCTTCCTACACACAGAAAACATCAGGCAGAGTGAGGAGTGTGTTGAAAAGGACTACCCAACTTGAAGAAAATCAAAAGTGCTTATGAGACACACAGGCACACAAGAGGGACACAGTAGGGCCTCAGCCAATACAAACACTATAAACAGGGAGATTTGATGACCTGGAATAACCTGAAGATAAAGTACTAGCAGGAACTCAAAGCTGACCTACATCAATACTACTATGCTTGTCAGCCCAGGAAGAATATAGGACTCACCCCACAGGCCCTACAGAAGGCAGTCAAGTGACTGAACCACCTATTCATTGTAGGACCCACCAACTGGACATAGATCAGCCTTACAGTAGGACACCAAGATATACACTACCAACAGTTCACACTAATGGGTCTGAAGAACCAAACACTAACTCAAAAGAGGAAAATGGCAAAACAAAAAAGCAGAATGAAATCTCAAACATCTAGTCCAACAGTTGCAAGTAAAGGAGACACTGAAATAGAGGACTCCAAAGGTAACACACCAGGAATCTCTGAAAAGATAGCGAATGAAGTAAAAAAACAACTCCATGAGGTCATAGAGGAAATCAAATTAGAAGTACTCTCCCAGGCAAAGGTAGAAGTAACAACCTTAGTAAAGGAGTTGCTGAGTGCTGCCAAAGAAGAAATAGAGAAAAAAGTACAGGAAACTGATTGAAACCTTGAATGAACAATGTAGAAAACAAGCAGAATTCATGAAACAAACTGAAAGAGACATCCAAGAAACAAAAAACTGGATTCCAAGCATGCAAAACCATTTAAATGAAGCTGAGGATAGGATTATGGAACTTGAGAACAGGATTGCAATTAGTGATCATGAAAGGATAGAACTTTTGAAAATAACAAAGCAGCATGAAATTACAATCCAGAAGCTTCAAGATGATGCCAAGAGCAACAATATAAGGTTAATAGGCATCAGTGAAAATGCTGGAGTCAATATAAAAGACATATGTAAAATATTCACAAAAATAACAGGAGAAAACTTCTCAAACATGTGGAAAAAATCTGTTATGCAGGTAAGTGAGGCATACAGAATGCCAAACAGCCACAACCAACATAAGTCTACACCCAGACACATAATAATTAAGATCTAAGACATAGAAGAGAAAAAACAGAATACTAAAAGCTGTTAGAGAAAAAACACAAGTCACCTATCAAAGAAAGCCCATTAGAATCACAGTAGACTTTTCAGCACAAACCCTCAAGTCAAGATGTGATTGGAATGACATATTTCAAGCTCTGAAAGAAAAAAACTATCAACCCAGACTGATGTACCAAGAAAAACTTCCATTCAAATTTAATGGAGAAACAGGATACTTCCATGACAAAGAAGAACTGAAGAAATTTACATCAACCAAACCAACCCTAGAAAGTGTTGAAAGACATACTAGACAGAGATAAAAATGACCACAATCCCCAGAACAACAGAAAGAAACCACCAGATAGGACAATCAGTTAAATAAGGGGGGAAAGCAGAAAGCAAACTATTGGAACATAACATGGCAAAGTTGAGCCAGTACATATCAGTGCTATCCATAAAATGTAAATGACCTCAATTCAACCATCAAAAGAAATAGGTTAACAGAATGGATCAAGAAACAGGATTCCACAACATGCTGTATAACAAGAAACACATCTGACTCAAAAGGAAACTCATAGATTAAAAGTCAAAGGATGGAAAACAGTTTTCCATGCAACAGGAACCCAGAAAAAAGCAGGGGTAACTATTCTATTTGCAAACAATGTGAACTTCAAACCTAAAATGATTAAAAGATACAAAGAAGTTCACTACATACTAGTAAGTGGAAAAATTCAAGAGGAAGAACTAACAATTATAAATATATATGCTCTAAACACAGGAGCAACCAACTATATAACACCGATAGTAAAGGACATGAACAACCAAATACACAAGAACACAGTTATTACAGGGGACCTTAACAGCCCATGGTCACAAAGAGATAGATCAACTAGACAAAAAGTCAGCAAAGAAGTAATAGAACTCAATATACCTGTGAGCAACTGGACTTTGTAGATATTTACAGAGTGTTCCACCCAACCACAAAAGAATACACATTCTTCTCAGCTGCACACAGCACATTCTCCAAAATAGATGATATATTATCCCATGAAACATTCTTAAGTAAATGTAAGGGTGTTGAAATTATCCCATGCATACTATCTGACCATAGTGCACTGAAATTCAAAATTCATGGCAAAAGAATTGCAAAACCTGCATGCATACATGGATATTAAACAACAACCTTTTAAACAACCAGTGGGCTACTGATGAAATTAAGGAAGAAATAAAGCAATACCTACAATTTAATGAAAATGCAGAAACAACCTATTGTAATCTGTGGGATGCACTGAAAGTGGTCTTAATAGAAAATATATAGCAATAAATAGTCATATCAAGAAAATAGAATAAGCACAAATAACTTAATGCTTCATCTCACACTACTAAAAAAAGAAGAGCAAATTAAATTGAAAGCTCATAGAAGACAGGAAACAGTAAAGATTAGAGCAGAAATCAATGCAATCAAAAGTTAAAAAAATAAAGAATTAATGAATCAAAAAGCTGGTTTTTTGAGAGACTAAACATAATTGACAAACCTCTAGCTAACCTTATCAAGAAAAAGAAAGAAAAAACCCAAATTCATGCAATAAGGACTGAAAAGGGGAAATTACTACAGATCCCATGGAAATTCAAAAGATCATGAACACCTACTTTAAGAATCTATATTCATATAGGAAAACACAGAGGAAATAGACAGAATTCTAGAAACTACCAAACTCAACCATATGAACTACCAAAACTCAACCAAGAAGATATAGCAACTTTGAATAATCCAATATCAGCTATTGAAATTGAAAATCTAATAAAAAAAACCTTACCAATAAAGAAAAGCCCAGGTCCTGATAGATTCTCAGCTGAATTCTACAAGAAATTTAGAGAAGATTTGATGCCAATACTCCTTAAAATCTTCAATGAAACTGAAAAGAAATCAGTGCTCCCTAAATCATTCTTGGAGGCAAGCATAATTCTCATACCAAACCAGAGAAAGAGCCAACCAGAGAAAGGAGAAGTATAGGACAATCTCACTAATGAACACTGATGCAAAGATTCTCAATAAAATACTGGCAAATAGTATGCAGCTAATCATCAAGAAGATTATACATCATGACCAAGTGGGGTTCATTCCAGGAATGCAGGGATGGTTTAACATATGCAAATCAATAAATGTAATACACCACATCAACAGAGCCAAAAACAAAAACCACATGACCATCTCAATAGATGCAGAAAAGTCTTTCCATAAAGTCCAACACATGTTCATGATAAAAACCCTTCAGAAACTCGGAATACACGGTGTCTACCTCAACCTTATAAAGGCCATCTATGACAAACCAACAGCCAATATTATACTAAATGGACAAAAAATAAAACCTTTCACTTTAAAATCAGGAACAAGACAAGGATGTCCACTATCACCACTCATTTTCAATATAGTTCTGGAAACACTAGACAGGGCAATCAGAGAAGAGAAGGAAATAAAAGGGATAAAGATAGGAAAGGAAGAAGTTAAATTATCACTATTTGCAGAAGACATGATACTCTATATAGAAGACACAAAAAACTCCATTAAAGACTTCTAGAGGTAATAAACAAATTCAACATGGTAGCTGGATTCAAAGTCAACCCTCAAAAGTCAATGGCATTCCTGTACACAAACAAGAAACTCACCAAGAGAGAAATGATGGAAAGTTTGCCCTTCACAATAACATCTAAAAAAATGAAATACTTAGGAATCAACATAACAATGTAAAAGACCTATATGCTGATAAGTATGTTATGCTAAAAAAAGGATATTGAAGAGGATATTAGAAAATGGAAGTATGTTCCTTGCTCTTGGCTAGGAAGTACCAATATTGTGAAAATGGCCATATTCCTAAAACTGTTATACAGATTTAATGCAATCCCAATCAAAATAACATCGACATACCTCACAGATCTAGAGAAAACACTCCTCAAATTCATTGGGAACCAGAAGAAACCTAGACTAGCGAAGGCAATTCTAGGCAATAAAGACAAGGCATTAGGCATCTCACTTCCTGTCTCTAAACTGTACTACAAAGCCACAGTGATAAAATCAGCATGGTACTGGCAAAGAAATAGACCTGAGGACCAATGGAATAGATTAGAAGATGCAAGTATCAGTAAAAAGACACTTAGCCTCCTGATATTTGCCAAAGGGGCAAACATGTTCACTGGAAGAAGGATAGTCTCTTTAATAAATGGTGTTGGAAAAATTGGCTCTCCACATGCAGAAGACTGAAACTAGATCTATGCCTATCACCATGCATAAAACTAAAGTCTAAATGGATCAAAGACCTAAACATTAAAACAGAAACACTAAATATACTAGAAGATAGGGTAGGTAGAAATCTTGGAGATATAGGGGTAGGAAGAGAATTCATGAACAAAATGCAAACTGTATGGGAAACACTGGAAACACTTCAGAGAATCAACCAGTGGGATCTCATGTTATTGAGAAGTTTCTGCCCTTCCAAAGAAATCACCATCAGAGTGTAAAGAAAACCCACAGAATGGAAAAGAATTTTAGCCAGCAACCCCTCAGACAAACGACTTATATCAAGAACATATAAAGAATTGAAAAATATCAAGTCGCTCAAATTCAAAGACCCTCTCCAAAAAT
Source organism: Dolichotis patagonum (assembly GCA_004027295.1). Lineage (NCBI taxonomy): Eukaryota > Metazoa > Chordata > Mammalia > Rodentia > Caviidae > Dolichotis > Dolichotis patagonum. The sequence goes on from PVJX010047893.1 coordinate 10,482, forward strand.
TGGCAGCTGAGATGAATACTCAGTTCTCAGATAAAGATATACAAATGGCAAATAAATACATGAAGAAATGTTCACTACCACTGGTCACTCGAGAAATGCAAATTAAAATAACATTTGGATTTCATCTCACTCCTGAAATAGCTGCCATCAAGAAATCAACTGATAACAAATGTTGGCAAGGCTGTGGGGAAAACGGAACACTGCTCCTCTGATGGTGGGAGTCTAGACTGGTGCACCCACTATGGAAATCAGTATGGAGAATTCTCAGAAGAGTAGGACCAGAAGCTCCATTCAACCCAGCTATTCCCCTCCTGGGTATTTTCCCAGAAATACTGAAAAGATCATATCACAGTGATATATGTACACCCATGTTAATAGCAGCACAATTTGTGATAGATAAATCTTGGAAACAACCAAGATGCCCATCCACCACAGAGTGGATGAAAAAGATGTGGTATTTTTTAGAATGGAGTACTATTCAGCTATGAAGAAGGATGATCTTGAGGCCTTCACAGGTAATTGGAGACAACTTGAGACTATCCTCATTGGTGAAATAAATAAGAATCATATTTATAAATATTGCTTTGCATCTCTAGTGTAAAAATTAATAAGAAATGTACGAGTAATAAAACCCAAAATGTTCAATTGCTACTGTAAATTGAGAGGAAAAGAAAGTACTCTGAAGTATATAATTGTATGTATGTTTAAGTGTGTAAGATGAATGACCATATTATTGTTTTTGTTAGATCATAGAGCAGAACTCTTAACAATCTCATTGCTTGAATGTGTACTTTGTGTGTTTTGACTTTTTGGCTTGAAAAACTATTTCCAAAATGACAGTATGTAGTGATTTCTTAGTATTTCTTGTTCTTTGCTTTTTTTCCTTGGAATTTTGTATTGTTGCTACTATTTTTTCTGTTTTGTTTGATTTGTTTTGTTTTCTTTATAAATAAAATTTTTAAAAAGACATTATTTCTAATTTGAGTTCCTCCATAGCCACATGGATTTGTTTCTTTACTTCATTTGCTATCTTTTCAGAGATTTCTGGTGTATGAATTTTAAGGTCCCCTATTTCATTATCACCTGCACTTGCTCTTGATGGACTAGATTTTTAGGATTGCATTTTGCCTTTTCATTTAGTTATTTTCACCTTTTGGGTAAATTTCTGGTCTTTCTATTCCAACAGTCACAACTTTTGGTAGTGTGTGTTTCAG
>PVJX010047894.1:0-11695 GCA_004027295.1 Dolichotis patagonum
CATACTCCCTACCAGGAGGTGATCTAGTGCATCAAATGCAGGACTGTTTCAGCAATCATAGTGAACCTCATGCTTAGCTACGTTTATCTTCAAAATTAGGTATGATTTATGACACTGGATACAGAATGAAGCTTTTCTAAAGCAGTTGGACATTTGGATTTTCCTTCATCTTTACTTTTTCCCATAAACCTATTACTGTGTTTCTGTAGTTTCTTCATTTACACTGTAATGGAGTTCTCTTGGTGGATGCATAATAATTAGTTCAATAAAAATGAGCAGACTGAGAGAGACCCTGTGAAGATCTGGGCAATAAAGCTTATGGCCTCATTCCTGAGAGCTGCCCCTACCCATTCCAGTTTGTTCTGGTCTGACCTGGCCAAATACTCTTTTATTTCCTGAAGGGATTATTCTTCCAGAGGACACTGACCTGGGAACATTTAGGACCCAGCCTCAGGAGAGGGAACTGAGCCCTTTAGGAAATGCAGGGCAGCTCTAAAAAGCCAGGAGTTAAGTTCTTAAAGGGAAGTATGAATCCTGGCAGGTGAAGGTGACATCACAGGAAAGAGACTGGCCATGGAGCCAATCTGATAAAGGTAGGAGGGGTGCACACCCAATCAGGTGAGTCAAGGGAGGAGCCCTGGCCCTGGTGCAGAAGTGCTGGCTGTGAGTTCAGTGCTGAGGGCCTGGAGCTGAGCTCACCTCTATTTTCTGTGATTTCTTAAGGAGGGCTGTGAATGATTCTCCCACACCCCCAAGCTTCACAATGGTAACTTGACGGTCATATAGCTGGGAATGGGAAGGAATTGTATGATTTTTGGAAGGAAATGGGTAGAATCACTGTAAGCCCTGAATGTCTTTTTGGGCAGCCCCAGGCACAGCTGTGTTTGGGGTGATCAGTGGTTTGAGGGCAAATCTAAGTTGTGTCTTAAGCTGACGAAAACTATTGTGTTAATTCCTTATTGAAGACCTGTTCTTGAATTATGTTACTGCATAAACAGAACTCATCATCTCTCAACACTGAGTGTGACGTTCTGGAAGCAATATAAGAAATGAGAAGGACTCCTTGACTTTTGGAATGCTTCCCAGATGGGTAGTCAGCCAAGTAAATGTGGCTCTATGAATTTGAAATAGATCCCCATCTATCTATCTACATCTATCTATCTATCTATCTATCATCTATCTATCTTTTTTTCTTTTTCTTTTTTCTTTTCTGTTTTATTTTTATTGTTTGGATACAGAGTGTATCTGTGTAGTCTGGCCTAGATTTGAACTCTGGGCCAGTGTGAGGAGATTATAGTCCTGAGTCACAGCACCCAGTAAAAACAAGTATTTTGAACCAGGTTCTCTAACCCATTTCTTTAGCCTGTGGGGTCTATAGGAAAACAGTGTAGAGATAAATTGGCTGTTTGTATTTACATTTCTGTTATCTCAGGATTTTAGTAATTACCATCTGCAAGTCACCATAGTACACAGGAAGCTGCCTTTTATTGTGGGGAAGAAAATTCCCTGCTGGTTCAAAGCCCTAGGTCATTGCCTATTCTCATTTTAATTCTTATCAAAGCCACTGATTTTTCTACTTTACCTCAGGCTCTTTCCTTAGCTAGTGCCTTATGTATAGGGCAAGTAAATCAACACTTTTTACCAACTGAACTCATGAAGCAAGGCTTTTCATAGTTTAGAATGGTGATGAATTAACTCCTGAGGGGAAAGTTCCTGCAGAGAGCAACTTCCTGTAGGTGCTGCCTGTCAATCCCCCTCTGAGAAACACAGGAAACTGGTGTCTGCAGAGATGTACAGATGTGATAAATATGAGATGAGTATGAGAGTGGAAATGCAAATAGGTGTCAAATGTGAAAATATTGCTGCAGCCTTGGGGATGTGCTTGGAATTTGAACTGAAATTTGAAACACTGGGGGGGGTCTAGTGACACTTTCCCTTAATCCCAGCACTCAGGAGGCTGATGTGGGAGGATCCTTACAAGTTTAAGGCAAACCTGGTCTATGAAGTGAGCTCAAGGGTATCCTAAACTGCATTGTGAGACCCTGTCTCAAAAAGACAAAAAAAATAAAAATAAAAATAAAAGCAAGTGAAACACTGAGATGGACTTTTTACTGAAGTAGGGGTATATTCACATAGTCAGGATCTGCATGAGTAGTAAAGAATAGGAACATAAGTTCTTTTTGAATAATAAAAGCCAAGGTGATTAAAAGAAAATGGGAAAGAAGGGGCATGTGGAGGGAGGTCCAATCAGCAGCCAGAAGAGTAAACGTCTTCTGAGGTGAGCTCGAGCTAGTGTGATAGCACTGAAAGATTGTCTGCTTGCTAGGACTGAGTGTAGGAAAAGGGTCACAGGCCTCTACAAAGGAGGGAAACTTAGTCATGGATAAATACTTCTTCTGTGTCTACTGATCAGCTCACCTAAGCATGTCTGAGGTAAGACAGGAAATTAGATATCTAGTACTGGAGGTATGAAGTTATGCTGGACATTAGAATGAAAGTAGCATGAGAAGGAATTTCTGTTGGACATCAAAGATTTTAAGGCACATTTCATGTTTCTTATTGTCCTGTGACTGACCTCAGAAATTTGGCCTTTACCTACATCCTCCAAAATTTGAAAAAAAATTTAATTTCCAAAAACAATTTTTGTTGCATTTTGAGACAAGTTCTTATCACTTTGTCTAAGGTGGCAAAAAGCTTTGAGAACTTGCCAGCACTTTAATGGCAGAGTTGGATATAGAGGAATGAAAGTCTCAACCTATTATATGTCCAGTACAAGTTCACATTCTCTTAAATTTAATAATGAATGTTAGGGACAACTAAGGTTAAGAGCAGAAGTATTTATTGAGAGAAAGATAGATTCAGTCAGAGAGAGAGAGATACAGAAGGGGTCTTACGTAGATTGCAAAAGACTGCAATTTTCTAGGAATTTTTATAGCATGAAACCATGAGGTGAGGTAAGTGTAAAGAGCCAAAAAGTGTAAAGTGAGTCTCATGCATCATCCATTGTAGTGCTAAATTTTCAGCCATGCACTACCATGCCTTGATCAGTGTTTTCATTTTTATGGCACAAAATTTCCACAAGTTTTCAGTGTTGGGGTAAAGTAAAAACACTGAGTCATGGTGGTGCACAAATTTAATGCCAACCCCTTGGAAGACTTAGGAGTGTTTAAAAACCAAGGCCACCCTAGAGAACTGAGCAAGAGCTTTTTCAACATGAGATATACATAGAGGATTTGTCCCCATCCCTGATTATGTTTCATATTGTCCATGGGGTCCTTAGATAATGAAGAGAACATGTTTACAATTTAAACTTTTATTGAATTTTTAAGTTGACTCATATACTCTACTAGTGATACATGGCTCAATGCAAACTTTATATGCTCATGTTGGGGGGTACACAGATGAGTCTCTGGTCTCAGAATAAAGAAACCATGGGTGAACAACCAGTTATTCACAGTGTTCTGCATTCAGTAAGGTGCATGTAGTATTTAGTGTTGTATTATAAATTGGTCTTTGTGTTATATCTGAAATACAAATCAAGACATTTGTATTCAACTTGTTTTGTGCATATTCAATGCATTTGGTTGTTAGTTACTTTTAGGTTGATCAAGTCATTGTCCTTTGAAACTCAAATATCACTTTGGTGTCATTCCTTCCAGTCTTCATATTGTCCCCTGTAGAACATGAGCCTTACCCAGTTGTCTGCAGTTTGGAGAGATGTATTCACTTGTTTCCCCTGAGCAGCTCTATCAGGAAAGCAGTGCAATCCTGTTTGAAAATGTGAACACCACTGTGGGTATTTTGTGCCTCTGTTTCCCTTGTTTTTTTTATCATTATTGTACTGATGTGGTCCAGTGTGGTCATACTGCTTGACATATATAACCCAGACATGATGATAAAATGGCAATTTTAAATTGGCAGAAAGAGTGATTAGCATTAGAGTTACTATTAAAAACAACAAGTATTTCTGTAATATATCTTTCATTTCATCTCTGTAATGTAGATTCAGGTCTATTACTTCTATTGAGTGGTGTGATTCAACCTCAGAAGGATTCAAACTTGACAGTTCCACATTTTTAAAGAGAGAGGAGTTTCTAAACTACCTAGCACTTATTAGAATACTGAATACATGCACACTTGTGTGCGTATGCAGAAAGAGTTAAAAAAGGTCAATAAAGCATGAATATCGCTAGGATAGAGCACCTGAATGGAGAAGGAGACAATTCACAGGAAAAATGGACAAAAAACATTGGATATTTTCTGAGTAATTTTCCCATTTGAAAATAAGATTTGGCCATATGTGATTCTTCATGATATTAATTATTGTTTTAAATCCATGTTGGTGATGTAGTATGCTTGAATATGACAAGCTGCAGAATATTGGGAAGATAGTGTCTCATGTACAGAAAATTTTGTGAATTGTTTCTTCCTGAGGAAATGATTCTGGTTGCTGTTAGGCTTTTTTGGTAAAATGTTTCCTTTTTCTCCTGCAAAGCTTTAAGACAATCAGAAAATAATTACTACATATGAAGAATATCTGAGAATGGAATTCTTAGCTATTAAAGACTAGTATTTGTGATGATTAGTTGTGGTGTGTCTCATGATGAGTATGAATCTCCCAGTCCAATTTTGAAACTCTGCACTTTTTTGTTGGTAACTAGTTTGTAGCACATGTCAAATGATTCACTTTGTAGGTCCTTGACAACGAATATGACCTGTGAGGAATAATGAGGGGAAAACAAGTCCCTTGATTTTCTGTGCATGAGCACAGGTGTTGCCATTGCTTAGAATATTGGCCTCAGGTTTGCTCATGCTCTCAAAATCAAATCTTCCACCTTCCAGTGGAAATTCCTCAGCAGAGACAGAGCCTGAGAGGTAAGTACCATGCACCAGATGTAATCTCATAGGTCATGCTTCCTCTTCACATGAAGCCACAACCAGACATGTTTTTCCTAATAATCTAGGTGTCTTCAAGTTCACAAAACATGACAGTAGAAGTCTAAGCATCAGGGGTACCAAGTTGAGTAAATTACTTTGGAAAAATTAGTAAGCCAAAGAGATTAAATTTCAGATTAAATTTCAGGGAAGGAAAGGGATATTATGGAAAATTTATCATGCTAAGTCCTTGCCTTCTCACAGGGAAAGGTTTGAGGGTGGGGCTGCATGCAGCTCTCATTCTGCCCTCCTGCTATGGTTAGTTTTCATATGTCTGGATTCCCTTGTGATGTAGGGTAAAGTCAACGGACATTGTTAGATGTTTTATCCCAGTCATAGGAAGTGCCAGATATATGCAACTATGATAAGTTAAAGGTAAGTTTAAGTATGAGGTCTTAAACAGCAAATTGTATCCTCCACATTGGGTTTAATTGTCATGATGGTGAATTCCAAATAACAAACACACCCTCACATTTCCAAAGTGATTTATGATGGTTAAAAAACACAGAAGCATTTTTTAAAAGTTTAACATAAGTTAAACTTAACATACATTTTAGCATTGGCTATGATTTAAGTAATTGTTAGGACCCATGCCAGGCATGTGTAAACTACTGTCTTATATCTAGAGTCATTTGATAAATGAATAAACTGTTGAATACATTAGCTTCTATACCTTATAGTGCTAAAAGTGGATGTTATGATAGGAATTTAAATAATGGAAGGTAATATAATGTGGTAAAGGACAACTTGCAAAGTTGCCTTTACAGCTGCCTGTTAAACCCTCAAACTGATCACTTTGAAGTAGACAATTGACTTGTAAATGCAGTTTTCTAAAAATGGGTATCAAACTCACAATCTCACATTGCCAGGCTGGCACTTTGCTGATGAGCTATATCATTGGCCTTGTAAATGAATTTTTTCTGAGGCAGAGAGAGAAGCACCACTGGTCATGTAATTATTATAATTCATTGTCAGTTACTGGACATGCTAAAAGACATGCTAAATCATGCACTTTGTGCTTTTTACAGCTTTTTCTTAGGTGGTTTTGACATTTTTGAATTTATGTTCATGGGAATTGCATGTGGTATAATACTCATAATTTACAATCCACTTGTTTATACCTAATGCATATTTACATGGCAAATCTGTATTTCGATCCAGAGATACTGTCTGTGGTATGTTATCTTTAAAAATCAATTAAATTTTTGTTGGGATTTTAATTTTTCACCTATATACTGTTATTTGAAAGTGAATATAACTCAATGGCATAAGTGCCTGTCTGACAAGTGTGAGGTCATGAGTTCAATCCCTGTTACCCAAGAGAAAATCGTTTTCATTTATTTTTAGGTTTGTGCCCATTGACCTTAACTCTGTATGTAAAATTTTTGTATTGTGTTCCCTTTAAATGTTTGCTAGTTTAATTCCCATCTTCATAGATTTCAATTTCTTCTAATTTTCTTTTTCTGCTTGATTTTTTTCTGAGCAAGATTTTTCATTAACTAAGTGTTTTTTAGAATAATTGCACAGTAATTCATGTTACTCTTTCCCATTTCAGTAGTTCACCAATGCACATACATGAGGAGACTGTACAGATCAGATTTTTAAGGATATATCTGTCTCTCTCTGAATGTAAATGAAACACATTGCACTTTCTTCCCAAGAGGCATAACATCAGCTGAATTATGAAACAATATTTTCGTTCCATGTGGATGCACTGAAGGTTGTCTTCCTTTCTTGAGATCCATTTGTCATTCTCTATGAGTCATCCATTAATATGAATGTTGAAATTTAAATATTTTCATGTTTTTTATTTGAAAATTTTCCTTGCTCACAAATATCGAATGTTTTTAGGATTTTTAAAATAACAATCTTCTTTCATTGTTGAACTAATCAAAGCTGTGTTCAGTTTGTTTCTTTTTGGTTTTGGAAATTAACCTCACAACCTTACACATGTCACTCAGGTGCTTGTACCACTAGGATATATCCCTGGTACAAAGTTGTGATTTGTAAATTGCTGTGAATTAATTTTCATCTGGTAAGGGAGTCTGAAGAATGGCCTCACTTTGTACTGTGTGAGTGGCCTCCCTTTGAACTGTCCTTATTGCATAGTACAGGCTGCATCCTGTATGCATGGTAATCCCGAAATTTCTGGTAATCCTCATACATCAGCCTCTCAAGTGCAGGGAGAAAAGACATGTACTACTCCACTGGACTGAACTCTCTGAGATATATCAGGTTGTGTGTTTCTGAACTTCAGGACACTTGTCCTTATTTAGGAGACAGTGACTTTTCAGGATGTAGCTGTGAAATTTACCCCAGCAGATTGGGATTTGCTGACTCCATCCCAAAAGAAGTTCTACAGAGATGTGATGTGGGAAACATATGAATATTACTGCAACAGGTAAGGATGATATGTTTCATGTATTTATACAAACAACATTAATTATTCCTCAGAGATACAGTTTAATATAATTGATAATTAAATATTACCTTGCATATCTTAGGATTAATTATGTTATACAAAGAGGACAGCTGGAATCAGTGATGTTTCTATGCAATGTTATAGTGAGCTTTGTGATTCTTATAGGTGTTTCATATGTGGTTTTCACAGTTTTGAAATTATGTCAACGTGAATTACACGTGGTATAATGCTCATAATTACAGTCCACTTGCTTACACCTGATACATGTCTGGAATGCACGTATCTGTACTTCTTTTTTTTATTTTAAAGAGAGTAAAACAAAAGAAGATGGAACAAAGCAGATCAGAACAGAACAACATAAGCAACACAGCACTTTACAAGATAAATGGAAATTAACAGTAGCTATCATAATATCACGTTCTTTGCTATAGTTGAGCATAGTTTCAAATAAAATAATATCAAACATAACTAAATAGTATAAAACCATTCAAAAGGATGAAATAATTACAGGGCATTCTGATCTGAATAACAGAAAATGATCAATGGCTTCTATAATATCTCATTTTCCATAAAAAATTTGTTTATACTATCACATATATTAAAATCCCAATCCAGAGATATTGTCTGTAGGACATTATCTTATAAATTCTATAAAATATTTATGGAACTTTAAATTTTTGCTCTGTGTTGTGAGATTTGTATTAAGGAATGATATTGATTTGTTTGGCTGACCTGTTCTCCTGTTTGTGAACTTAGTATTTCATGACTGTTAACTGTGGATTTGTTGCACTGATATTTGCAACTGTAGTTTGCTTATTGCTACCTAATATGGAAACTGCCTCATCATTTTATGTCTGAAGACAAACAAGTATATATAAATCAATAAGTACCTGTATTGCAATTTATTTTTTAATCAGTTAAAGAAAATCTTATTCTCAAATGTTTTTTGTTTAGATTTAATTATAACAATGAAAGTGTCCCAGGGGTATTCATAAAGTTTCACCATTGGGTCTTAGGTAATGAATGAAAGTAACCAGGTGATAAAATCCCTTAAGGTCAGAAGTAATATTGAATTATTGATAAAATCTCTCCTTTGGAAATTTTCCAAAGTTTACAATGTGTGCTTTTTCATGGAGACTGTTGTTTTAGCTTCTTCCACTTAAGTTTTCAAGAACTACATTAGAAATTGCACAGAGAAATATTTTTTGAGATTTTGTGCTATTTATCAATTTAGTCATTTCTCCTGTTGTTCACACCAGCTGATATGTGAATCAAGACCAAAGTAAATTCTCATTTAGTCTCTTGGTCACAGTTTCTGACTCTTTATTTTCACTTGGGAAGAATCCCTTGTATTCCCAAGAATCATAGCAGAAAGTATTTTCTAGACATTAGAAAGAAACACTTTGTGGATTTCCATAAACACCATAGTAAAGGACTTTGGGGAATTTAGGACTGAGTGGTGACATAATAAATCTAACTATTTTGTACTTCCAAAATTTAATATTGTTTGGTGATCTTCACAAATATGATTTAGATTTTCTTTTCTGTTCAGTATTGCTTCTGAGTCAAATAAGCTTTAATTTTTAGATTTACACTTATTGATCTTAACTCTAGGTGTTAAGATCATTGATCTTAAACTATATGTAAAATCTTTGTATTGTGTTTCAAATAAATGTTTTCTTGTTTAATTCCCATCATCATAGATTTCAGTTTCTTCTAATTTTCATAGCTGCATGATTTTCTTCTGAGGAAGGTTTTTCATTAACTGAGTCTTTTTAGTATAAATTTTACAGTCAGTCATGTTATTTCAATAGCTCACCAAGGCACATAGGCGAGGAGATTGTACAATTCAGATTTTAAGGACATACCTGTCAATCTCTGAGTGTAAATGAAACACATTCTGCTTTCTTCCTAAGAGGCATAACATTAGCTGAATCGTGAAACAATATTCTGTTTCCATGTGGATGCACTGAAGTTCATCTTCCTTCCCTGAGATCCTTTCTTCAACTGATATGAATATTGAACTTTGAATGTTTTTCATGTTTAATATGGAAAATATTTCCTTGCTCACAAGTATTGAAAGTTTGTAGGATTTTTTTCCAAATTTTCCTATAATTGTTGAACAAATCAATGACGTGTTTAGTTTGTTCTTTGTGGTGTTTGAAATTGAACTCAGGGCCTTGCACATGTCAGCCAGGTGCTTGTACCATTGAGATGTATCCCTGGTACTAAGGTGTGATTAGTAAATGACTGTGAATTAATTTTAATTTTCATTTGATGAGGGAGTTTGATGAATGGCCTCACTTTGTAGTCTGAACAGTCCTTATTGCATAGCCCAGGCTGGACCCTGTATGCATGGCAATCCTGAAATCCCTGGTAATCCTCATACATCAACCTCTCAAGTGCTGGGAGAACAGGCATATTCTAACCCACTGGATGGAACTCTTCCTTTGGTATTGGGTGACCAGTTACCTTGCAGTACCTCAGTTTTCATTGTTCTTCAAGCATTTCATATCTATTCTTTCCCCCATTATCTTCTGTTGCACCCAAGTAGCATTCCTAGTATTCAAGTACAAGGAGATAATTTAGTATTCTTGAGCTATAGGTTTATAGCTACACTTTTCCTAATTTCCTCATTTATAGAATGGCCAAAGAAATCTTTATTTTCATTAAATTTTAATAATTCATAAACCTCCTTTCATATTCAATTAAATATTTATCTATGAAACCAGTTTCAAGACTATAAAGGCTGTCTAGACAGAAAGATGAACTCAGTGTTACAAAAATCTAGTTGTTGTCTGAATGGTGGTTTGCAGGATCCCTCTCTCTGCTCTGCTTTAAAGTCAGTGAAAAACTAGAGCATAGGTGTCCCTCCAGGTCAAGCCATGCCACAGTTCTGTGATTGCTTTGGCACTGATTGATAGTCTAGCATCAGTGTTGCTGAGTGACTATACTTGAGTGTACTTGAGTTTTGATGACCATGACATGCAGTTAATACTTGAAAGAATGAACTTCAACTATTTGTAACAAGAGCTGAGATATATCAGGTTGCATGTTTCTGAATTTCAGGACACTTGTCATTATTTAGGAGACAGTGACCTTTGAGGATGTAGCTGTGAACTTCTCCCCAGCATTATGGAATTTGCTGACTCCATCCCAAAAGAAGATATACAGCAATGTGATGCGGGAAATATATATGAATATTACTGTGATAGTTAAAGGTGATATGTTTTATTTATTTATACATACAGCAATAATTATTGCTCTTTGATATAGTTTGATATATTTGATAATTAAAAGATTTGATTGTGTATCTCAGGCCTTATATTATACCATGAGTATAACTGCAATCAGTGATGTTTTAATGTAAAGTTATAGAGAATTTTTTTATGTCTTTGTAATACAGGAAGACTATGGCATAATCAGCAAATTAAAGAAGAGGACAAAGATTGTTCAAGAAATCTGAGGTGAGTAACACACATAAGAAACAGGGAACATTCCTTTTAAGTGTCATTGTTTGAGCATAAGTATTACAACACAGGAACTTGAAGAAATGAGATTTTTTCACACTTTACTTAACCTCAGAGAAATGTCAACAGATCCATTTGACTTTACTTTGTATTATCTTGGAATTCATAGAAAAGTTTTTGAATGTAGGAATCAGAGCTAATGCTGATAGTATGTAGCAAATAACACTATCTCATATATAAGTTTAAAAATTACGTTCATGATCAACATGTTGGAAATGTATGAGAGTAAATATAAATTTTGTATTCTGATATGTAAGATATGAACAAATGGTGAATTTTGACAGAAACTCATCTTCAAAATAACCATTTGTGAATATGTGTGAATACTGAAACTTTCATGATCTGAAATATTTGTTACATAGAATCAATATTCAAATTGAAAATGATTGCTATTGTCATAATGAGTACTTTGAAAATATTCAATTGAATGTTGAGCTGTTCATGTTTAGAATTCCTCATACATTATTGATCAATACATAAAATGGAAACATGATAATCAATATTCAGCTGTCAGAAAGTAAACTTAGATATTTCATATTGTTCCACGTGTACATCCATAGGTATATACTTGTGGGGTTTTTTTTAGCCATGATTTTATACTGTAGTTCTGGTTGACTTTGAACTTACTGTGTAGCCCATAGTGGCCTGAAACTCAAAGCAATCTTCCTGCCTCTACCTGCTCACTGTTGAGTGGGTTATACTGTGTCATTGTGTGCAATGATTCTCTCAGTATATTGTCAAATACATTAAAATCATCTAAAGCTATTAATCCATGTAGTGTGTTGTTGAATGCAGCACATGAAAGGGC
>PVJX010047895.1:0-11695 GCA_004027295.1 Dolichotis patagonum
ATTTTGTTCATGAATTCTATGCCTACACCTATGTCTCCAAAACTTCTACCTACCTTATCTTCCAGTAGATCTGGTGTTTGTGCTTTACTGTTTATGTCTTTGATCCACTTAGACTTTAGTTTTGTGACTGGTGATAGGCATGGATCTAGTTTCAGTCTTCTGCATGTGGAAAGCCAAATGTTTTAACACTATTAAAGAGGCTATCCTTCCTCCAGTGAACATATTTAGCTCCTTTGTCTAATATCAGGTGGTTGAGTGTCTTTGTACTTATACTTGGATCTTCTCATCTGTTCCATTGGTTCTCAGGTCTATTTCTTTGCCAGTACCATGCTGATTTTATCACTGTGGCTTTGTAGTATAGTTTCCAGTCAGGAATTGAGATGCCTCCAGTCTTGCCTTTATTGCCCAAATTGCCTTTGCTATTCTAGGTTTCTTGTGTTTCCAAATGAATTTTAGTAGTGTTTTCTCTAGATCTGTGAGGTATGTCTATGGTACTTTGATTGGGATTGCATTAAATCTGAATGACAGTTTTGGGAGTATGGCCATTTTCAGAACTTTGGTTCTTCCTAGTCAAGAGCATGGAACATCTGTCCATTTTCTAATATCCTTTTCAATCTCCTTTTTTTATTGTAGTATAATTTTCAGCATATAGCTCTTTTCCATTCTTAGGTTAATTCCTAAGTATTTCATTTTTTTTTAGATGTTGTTGTGAAGAGTGATATTTCCATTATTTTTCTCTCAGTGAGTTTCTTGTTTGTTTACAAGAATACTATTGATTTTTGGACATTGACTTTGCAGACAGCTACAGTGCTGAATTTGTTTATTACCTCTAGTAGTCTTTTAATGGAGTTTTATTGGGTCTTGTATATCAATTATCATGTAATCTGCAAATAGTGGTAATTTAACTTTTTCCTTTCTTATCTTTATTCCTTTTATTTCTCTCTCTTGACCGATTGCCCTGGCTAGTGTTTCCAGAACTATGTGTGGCAGTTCATCAGATCTCCCTGGCTATATTGTTTGTGTCAGCTGAGACCCTACTGTGTCACTGGGTGTCTCCTAATCTCTTTTCACTTCCTCTAAGTTATGAGGGGGCGTTATTGGTGCACCCCCCCAACCTGTCTGATGTTCTTGTGAGGGAGGGTATTATGCACTCTCTTTCCAGGTCAGCCAAGGTCTTACAATTGGAGGGAATTTCACTTCTGCTCCTATTTACCTACTGCAGACCTGTATTTTAGGGGGCAAACTCACCACATTGACTGGAGCCTGATGAGGTCTTCTTTTTGGGTGAGGGTTTGTTGAGTCTCTCATCAAGCCAGCATAGTAGTCCACTGTCTTCCAACATTCCAATGTTCCCAGTGGAATGGCGGGTCCAGCAGCATCAGCCCCTGGCAGCTCAGGCCTGTCGCCTACTTCCTTGATGTTCCAGGAGGAAGGGTGTGCCCAGCAGAGGCAGTCCCAGGCAGCTCATGTCTGCAGCGGGCTTCCTCAATGTTCCTGGAGGAAGGCTGGGCCCAGCAGCAGCAGTCCCAGGCAGCTCAGACCTTCAGTGGGTTTCCTCAATGTTCCCGGAGGAAGGGCGGACCCAGCAACCAAGGTCCCAGGCAGCTCAGGCTTTTCACTGCTGGCCTCTGCGATGCTCCAGGCAGGCAAAGGGTGGGCACATTAGCAGCAGTCCCAGGCAGCTCAGGCCTGCAGCGGGCTTCCTCAATCAGATCTAAATATTAAAACAGAAACACTAAATGTAATGGAAGACAAGGTAGTTAGAATTCTTGGAGACATAGGGGTAGGCAGTGAATTCAGGAACAAATGCAAACTGCAAGTGAAACACTTCAAAGAATCAACAACTGGGATCCCATATTATTGAACAGTTTCTACACTTCAAAAGAAATTGCCAACAGAGTGAAAAGAAAACCCACAAAGAATGTAAAAGAACTTTATCCAGCAGCCCCTCAGACAAAAGACTTATATCCAGAACATATAAAGAATTGAAAAAACATTAACCCCCCAAATTCAAAGAGCTTCTCCAAAAATGGGTATCTGAGATGAACACAGATTTCTCAGATGAAGATATACAAATGACAAATAAATACATGAAGAAATGTTCACTATCAATGGTCATTTGAGGAATGAAAATTAAAACTGATTTTTATGTCACTCTGGAAAGAATAGCTGCCATCAAGAAATCAACAAATAAAAAATCTTAGTGAGTCTGTGGGCAAAAAGGATCACTCGTCCACTGTTGATGGGAGTGCAGACTGGTACAGCCACTATGGAAATCACTATGGAGATTTCTCAAAAAACTAGGATTGGAAGTTCCATTCATTCCAGCTATTCCCCTCCTGGTATTTTCCCAGAAAAATTGAAAAGGTCAGGTCACAGTGATACATGTGCACCCATGTTCATAGAAGCACAGTTTGTAATAGCTACATCTTGGAAACAACCAAAATGCCCATCAGATGCAGAGTGGATAAAAAAGATGTGGTATTTTCATACAATGGAATACTACTGATCTATAAAATGCATGATCTTCAGGCCTTCATGGATAAACGGTGGGAACTTGAGACTATCCTCATAAGTGAAATAAATAAGAATCTTAGTTATAAATATCACATGTGTCTCTAGTGTAATAAGTAATAAGAACTTTAGGAGCAATACAATCCAAAATGTGTAATTGTGATTGTGAAAATGAGAGGAAAAGAAAGTGCTCTAAAGGATATAAATGCATGTATGTTTAAGTGTGTAAGATAGATAACCATATTACTAAGTTTTTGTTGGATAGTTGAACAGAACTGTTTTCAGTCTCACTGTTTAAATGTCCATTTTTATGCTTTAATTTTGTAACTTACACAATGTTTATAAGATGCCAATATGTAATTTATCGATTAGTTAATTCTTACTATTTATTTTTATGAAATTCTGTATTATTTCTCCCCTTTTTTTCTGTTTTATATTTTTCTCCTTGAATAAAATTTTAAAAAAGAAAAATCTAGGTGAGAATTTGACTAGCTGATAGAAAATATTTTTAAAAATTGTATTTAAAGAAAAAAAAGCAAAACAAAAACGGTGTAGATGTACTGTAGAATTTCAAAAAAGATAAACACTAAAAAATTGCCAGTTGGTAAATTACATACTGTCATATTAGAAATAGTTGTTCAGGTTACAAAGTTGAAGCATAGAAGATGTACATTCAAACAGTGAGACTGTGAACAGTTCTATTCAATGATCCAACAAATCTTAATACTGATACAGTACTTTGTACACTACAGACACAATATGATATTTATAAATATGATTCTTTTTTATTTCACTCATGAGGATAGTCTCAATTTGCCACCATTTACCTATGAAGGCATCAAGATTGTCCTTTTTTATACTTGAGTAATATTCCATTGTATAAAAATACCACACCTTTTTCATCCACTCTGCATTTGGTGGGCATTTTGGTTGTTTCCAAGATTCAGCTATCACAAATTGTGCAGTTATAAACATGGGTGCACATATATCACTGTGACCTGACCTTTTCAGTTTTTCTGGGAAAAATACCCAGGAGGGGAACAGCTGGATTGAATGGAACTTCCAATACTAATATTCTGAGAAATCTCCACAGTGATTTCTATAGTGGTTGCACGAATCTACGCTCCCACCAACAGTAGAGCAGTGTTCCTTTTTCCTCACATCCTTGCCAACATTTGTTGTCAGTTGATTTCTTGATGGCTAGCTGATAGAAAATTAATAGGTTTACTGTCTCCTTAAAACTACCTTTAAATTACAAGAGACAAAATGAAAAGAATACCAAGTTTGACATTGTTTTCTCCAAATTCTATTATTCAATAATATCCTTACTCTCAACAGACACAAAAGTGAATCTATTGATCAATTAGAAAACTGCAACTTTTCCTTTCATGGATATCATAGGCAACTGGTTCATGACAATTCTGATTAAGCTTTGCACTTGCCAAAATTTTAGGCTATTTCAACAAGAAATCTGGGCCCCAAACTAAAGTGCATTTCTTACACTGTAACTTTTTTGCTCTACTTCAGTCCTAGATCTTCACCTTATATGAAATATTTCCTGCCTTGATTTTCTTGTTTTGCAATATTTGATGCAGTTTAGTAAACTTCAAGTTTTTCTTGGTAGTTTTTAATCTGCCCCCTTTTTGGATTTTTCCCTAGTCATCTGTCCAACAGATGACACATTCTTAGCATGGTTTGTATTTGAGTAACTCTCTACTGAAACAGAATATTTGTCTGTACTCAAATGCTATCAATAATAAAGTTGTTATGGTTTGTGCTATATGTTCCCTCAAGGCTTCATATCGCCATGGAAGTGGCTAAATCTAGCATTTGTGATTGGTTCATTGTCTAGTGCTAGGATTGGTGGCATGAGTACTGCACCCATCCAGTGTGGGTAGTTGACATACAATATATGGAAGGGAACAGGGATTATTTTTCTTTTTTGCCCTTTTAGCTCTTGACACTTGTGACCACCATGATGGTTGCCTGTCCATCCTGCCTTGGAGTCAGCTGAGTATGGACTGAAATCTCCACAAATTTTTAGCTAAATAAACCTTTCCTTCCTTGATTTTGGGTGTCAGGTATTTTGTCCTAGCAATGAGAGATGTAAGCAAGAAAAAAGTCTTTTCTCACTAACTTCTAGATTTGTGAAACTGTGTGTGTGTGTGTGTGTGTGTGTGTGTGTGTGTGTGTGTGTGTTTTGGGGTTTGGACACATAGACAGGAGAAACTATCAGTCTATAACTTCCTCATGAATAATTACATAGAGCAAACCTTAAAATTTTCATCATTAAAATGGAAATACAATAAGCCCCAACTTCAGAATGAGCACTGTTCTTGAAGAATGTTTGTAAGTCAGTTTTTTTCCTAAGTTTGGCAAAGAGAGTCTTATATGCCTTTGACACAAATAGTGTAATACACAAAACACAAACACAAAATAAATAGTGTAAATAAATTATTTTTACTTTTACAATTACCTTAAAATGATGAGCTAAATATGTGAGCAACTTTAGAAATTTGTTTGCATCTACAAAAGTTTGTAATGTGAGGTTGCATTGTATCTGTGAATGTTTACAACTCCAATGTTTTAAGTCAGAGACTTACTGTAGTGATTTCTTCCTTTCATATCAGAAAAATATATTCAGAGTGACACATGAAAAAACATATTTTGCCAAGCGTAGTGGCTTATGACTGTAATCTCTGCATTCTGGGAGGATGAGGCCAAAAGATCCGAAGTTGGGAGCACAGCAATTGGCAATTTAGAAATTTAAGGAAACCCTAAGCAAAGGCCCTTGTTTAATATCAAGTACAGCTGGGTGGGGGGAGTGGATGCAAATTTTCAGGCTCTACTTTGGACTCCTCAAATAAGAAATGTTGGATTAAAAATCTTGCAATCTGTTTTATGCTTTAGCACTCCAGGTAGTCCAGGTGGTTCTTATATATGTTCAAGTTTTAGATCTTAACAATCAATTAAGATATATTAGTGAGTTTGTAAAAATGGAAATGCTATTTTTTTGTCAAAAGTTTTGAAAAAGTTTATATTATACTAGTCATATGTACCCACATTTAAAAACTAATGCCTAAATACCTGATTAGTCATTTATTTTAAATCATGCAATTATAGATATTCTTTCTGTCAGATGATTTCTGGCAGATGATCTCAATGTCTGACTCATTATATTTTTTTTCTTTTTTGCTTCCTGAGGAGTTATGAATGAACACAAGAGGCACATTTTCTGAAGCAGAGGCCTGGAATTCCTCTCACATCCCACTCTCATCATGATAAAAAGCAAATCACTATTGATGGATGACTCCTGTACGCAGTGAGAAACAAGTCCTATTAGTCATTCATTTTTGCAATTTAAATGGTGGATTTTGTTTTTCAGTGCTATAGACCCATTACCAAAGAGGGCCCAGCTGTTACTTTTTTGCTTCAGGGACATTCTCTGCAAATTCAAAGGATTTTACTTCAATTCAGAAAAAAAGGAAAGCATTAGGCTTGTAACAATAATTATATATCTCTCCAGGGCTCTTATACTATCAAGCCAAAGAGAAGAGTACTGATAATTGGTTAGATTCATCAAAAGGACAAATTTGTTCTCACATGTTTTCACAGTGGGTCAAGGCCATTGAACAGATGGACCAACAGTCATGCTTGATTTGTATGAATACTAACATTTGGGTGACACTGTGGAAAGTACATTCAGTAAATACCTTTTCTATACTTATGCTCATAAAAGTTCTAGTTAGAATGATTTGTAATCTAAAGTTTAGGCCACTCTTTTAGCTTAATATTTTCCTTGTAAAATGCAAGAAATGAGAAGGCATGTAATAAATGATGGATGAACGATCCTGAGGTCTTTTCTTCCCTTAGAAGAGAAAAATGCTTTTTTGTTACAAGTAACTACTGCTAACAGGTCTCTAGGCATTGTGAACTATTTTTAATATGAAAGATTTTTCAGTTTTCTTCAATTGTCTCAAGCTTAGAAAATGGTTTGATTCCATTCACATCAAACAGAAATCTGGCATAAGACTAAAATGAGAAATAATGTGCAGAAATTAGATAGAAGGATTTGTTGGTGGAGAGGTATGGGTAGAAAAACACCCTATTCTTAACATCAATAGGAAATATCAGAACTCCAAGACCAGTTCCTGCCCCTTTTTATGTTTATTACATATTAATTTTTATCACTTCTGAAGCATGAAACATTTTGTCTGCTAGGAATTCATAGCTTAGCTCCATTATGACTATACTTTTTTTAATCAACAGTAGTGTTACTGGGTGGGGTCTAAGTGGGCCTCCTTGAAGCTGAAATAAAGAACCTATGACACCTTTTTAAAATAATTTTACAGCAGGAAGTGGTGATGCATGCCTGTAGTCCCATCACTGGGGAAGCAGAGGAAGGAGTATCGCCATGACTTCAAGGCCAGCTTGGGCTACACAGTGAGTTGAAGGCCGGTCTAAACTACATAGTGAGCTGGTGTCTCGAAAAACAAAAATAAATAAATAAATAAATAAGAACTTTAGAGGTTTCCTGACTTCCATAGTACAAAACTCATTTTGAGGATACATGGTTACTAGGATACACTCAAGAATGGTGTAGCGTAGTGTGCTGGTGCATACCTGGAATCTCAGCATGAGGAAGGCTGAGGCAGGAGGATTGCTGAGTTTGAGGACATCTCAGGCTACATTGTGAATCCCTGTCTCAAAAATACACAAATGAAGAAAAAGAAGTTGTAGTAGAAGAAGAAGAAGAAGAAGAAGAAGAAGAAGAAGAAGAAGAAGAAGAAGAAGAAGAAGAGGAGGAGGAGGAGGAGGAGGAAGAGGAGGACAAGGAAGAGGAAAAGGAAGAGGAAGAAAAGTGGAGTGTAGGGATTCAGAAAAATGAGACATACTACAAGCAGGAGTTGGGTGTATTTAAGGAGGTGTCTTCAAAATGAGAGATCTAGGATGTGTATTTTTATTGTTTCAGGTTACAATGCTAACCATTATATGTGTTTGAAGTTGAAATATGCAAACACCAATATTGCTGCTTCTTGAAAATGGAGGAAAAACAGTTTAAATGTGAAAAGGACAAGACCCAGAATTTACAAGCTTATTGTAAAAGGACCATTAGGACTTTTTTTGAATGAATTTCCTGGAAAGGAAAATGGTTTGAGTAACTTTGATATCTTGAAACTGATTATTATTCTTAGCATCTCAATTCCCTCATTCATATTTCTACCTAGATTTTATTTTTTCTACCCTACCTCAGTAGTAAAAATTGCTTTTCTTAAATGGTGAGTTCTGGATATTTTGACATTTCTGAGGTTTTTGAACTGAAGTTTGAAGGGGCCTTAGGAATAAAATATTCTCTCATCATCTCCTGCCCACCTTCTATTCCTCCTCCCCAAGCAAGTCATAGAAAATAGAATATATGAAGCTTTGAATATGATAAAGTACACGAGGTTTAAATATAAAGATGTAAACATGAAATAAACATGAGTTAAGACTATAAAACAATTGAATAAGACCCAGAACAAGCCTATCTTAGCATTATGAAGAAATGTTATCCCAGTTGTTGACTTTCAATATGAAAGTAGAGAATGAATATTTACTGGAATCAAATATTGTAAGTGATCTGTCCAGTCTCCTGATGGAGTTAGAAAAATGCCATCCCAAAACAGATCACATTGGTATGCTGATGACCTCTAACTCAGGGTGCTTGGAAAGCAGCCCATGCAGGGAAGGGCTTCCTCTGAACTTCCCTTATCTTCCTAACGACAAATTTTCCAAAAAGAATGTAATCATCATTAACACTGCATACAAGATAAATCTTATTCACCATACAGTTCCTTCCTTCCTTTCCCCATAATTTGTATTGCCCCTCAGAAGCCCTAAATCTCCATTTATTTCTTGTAGTTCAGGATAGTATGGAAGCATCTGATACAGGGGAATGAAACTCCTGACCTACTATATGTCTGGTGTGAGTTTGTGTCCTCTAAAATTAAAGAATGAATTTTAGGAACAATGGAGGTTAAGAGTGGAATATATTTATTGAGAGAATAAAAGGTTCTGTCTTTGAGACAGAAAGAGTCCTGAGTGGGTTGCTAAAGACTGTCTTTTTAGGGACTTTTATAGAGGGAAATCATGAGATGAGATGGGTCCAAGGTGGGGAAAAATGGCAACTCATAAATTGGGCTTAAGGTGGGCATAACTGTGGTCAGCCAATAAGATTAATCACTCAGGTAAAATTGATCAAATCAAGAACAAACTGGGAAGCGAGTCATGTAGTAAGTGGCATGCTTAACAGCAGAGACTCTTCCTGTAGGGGTTGGGATGCTGACTCCTGACTTCCTCAGGGTGATAGAGAACTTTTGGACTATCCATCCTTAGTATGTGGGTGTATTTGCTTTGCCTTTTGTTTTGAGATCTGGCGCACAGCAGGAGGTGATTGTCTCTTCCAAGGCAACAAGATATCTAAACTTCTACACTGCTGCTTTGAGGGCCCAGCCCTGTCTGACTGGCTATAATATTTCTAAATAACTCAGCGGCCTGTAACACTTCTATCATCTGACCCTTACGTGTGGCTCATAGTTTGTGAGTCCCCTGTGCATGCATATGTAATTAAGTGTGATTTTTCTCCTATTAATTTGCCTGCTGTCAGTTTATTTTAGACTCAGTTACAGAATTATCAGAAGATTGAGGGAAGGTTTTCCCTCCCATTTATTTCCCAATTACACACTAAAAATATCTTCTCAAATTCTTTAGTAGAAAATGCGTAAAGCTGAATCAAGGAAGCCTCAAAATAACTATTTTTCCATAGCCTTTTTTTCTAAATTTCATCTTCCTAGTGTCACATGACTTTTGTGTATAGCAATAAAGGTCTCAATTTATTAATTTTGTTCAATTTGTTACTCTCCTGTAGGGGTGAACATGTAGGATGAAGTGTGTCAACGTTTAATGACAGCTATAGCAACACTCCCTCCATGGAACCTGAGATATGGATGAGTCTGAGGGTTCCCATTTATTTTGGGTGGTGTAGCTAAATATTAGCAATTGAATTTTTTTTGCACCAAGAATAAAACTCAGGACCTCATGCTTTCCTGGCAGCTGCAGTGCCACTGAGTCATATTCCCAGCCCTGTCAATTGAACTTTTGTTTCTGAAATGAATGTTATGTACCAGCTTCAACATTTCTTAAATGTTGTGAAAAGACAGAATGTGGATTAAAATTTTCTTTTTCAAAGCTTAACAAAACTAATACAGTAAGATTTACTGAAAGAACATTTTTTATTAAGCACAAAGTTAGTTCTGAATAAATCTTTATGCAATTCCTGAAAGATTCCCTATGTTTTAAAGCTTTATTTTTCACCATTTCCCTCTCTTTTGTTTTAAGGACCTGTAAAAACAAATAGAATAATGTTACAGTAAATATAAGCAATACCAACTAGGACCATTGTATAAGAAACAATCAGACTCACAATCTCCCCCAAATATGAATACAGCAATGTCTTGTGATATAATGTTTTACAGGTCACACATTATTTTCATGCTCTGAAACTCACACTCATGTGTGTCCTACTTTATTTTTTCCCCAATCATTTGTTTGTCATGTAAACACACTTGAGTGCCAAACAAATATTGAATCCACTCCAAATCCTTTAAGGCTAACTTAGTCTTTCATTTTCAGTTGATAAAATTGTTTCTCCCCAACTTGTTGCCTAAAAAATATTAAATGTGTGCAAAGAACAACAACAGAAAGACAGATTCATTGAGGCAAAAAATGAAATACAGGATTTCCAAGGGAAATTAAACTTTCAGAGAGAATATCATAGTAAAATGTGAGCACAGATAGGCTGAAGAAAATGACTAATTGACATGTGATTTGCTTTGGTGAATTCTTTCCAACATTTCTAGGTAAAGACTAAGGCGGCCAGCTGCCAGTGCCCCTTTCCCACAAGTTGCAATATGGAAATGGGGTTCTTCATAGCAGATTCTCCTATTCCAACTCATTTGATGGAGCAATCCTGGGAGGCAGACTAAGTAATAATTCTAACTTCACGGAAGCACAGACAAATTAATGTTATTTTTCCTAAATTACAAAGTTACTCAATGCCAAGATTAAATGTTCTGTGATTTTTGAATATATCATTCTCTGTAAGGGAATTTCATTCTCATAAGTACAGTACAAGCTTTTAAAGCTCAGTAAGTGTGATAATTTCGATCTACGGCATTTCCTAAGGGTTTATGTTCCAGCCGGTAGCTCTATAGGGATGTGGTGGAAACTTCAAGAGACAGAACTTACTGGAAGGTAATTGGGTTATTGGGACTGTGTCCTGGAAGAGAATACTGGCCAATGGGTCTTCCCTTTCTCTTTCTTTGCTTCTCTGCCACCAAGAGGGGAGCAAATTCCTCTGTCACAAGTTTCTTGCCATAATGTGCTGCTTTGTTGAAGATTTAAAGGCATAGGGCCAAAAAACCATCAACTGAGTCTTCTGAAAACATGAAACAAAATAAAACTTTCTTCATTTTTAAAAATTTCTTGTCTTAGATATTTTGTCTTAGAGATGGAAAGATAACTAACACAGTAAGGTTTTCAACATGTGTGAAATTAGTCAAGAAGAAAGCATAAAATAATACTGTTATGGCAATTATGTTATGTAACATAAAAAAAAAAGTTCTGTACCAAAACTCAACCAAGAAGATATAGCAATTTTGGATAATCCAATACCAGCTATTGAAATTGAAAATGTAATAAAAAACTTACCAACAAAGAAAAGTCCAGGTCCTGATGGATTCACAGCTGAATTCTACAAGAAAAGTTAGAGAAGATTTGATGCCAATACTCCTTAAACTCTTCAATGAAATTGAAAAGAAAGCAGTCCTCCCTAAATCATTCCTGAAGAAAAGCATAACTCTCATACCAAAACCAGAGAAAGACCCAATCAAAAAGGAGAATTATAGGCCAATCTCACTAATGAACACTAATGCAAAGATTCTCAATAAAATACTGGCAAATAGAATGCAGCAAATCATCAAGAAGATTATACATCATGACCAAGTGAGGTTCATATGCAAATCAATATTTGCTTATGATTTGCAATGGGTTGCAAACAACCCATATGCATATGATTTGCAATCATATGCAAATCGTAGTGGGTTTCACATATGCAAATCAATAAATGTGATACACCATATCA
>PVJX010047896.1:0-11684 GCA_004027295.1 Dolichotis patagonum
GTCAAATGGGACTTCCAGACCCAGCTTTTTGAGGAATCTCCAGACTGACCTCCACAGTGGTTGCACCAGTCTACACTCCCACCAACAGTGCAGAAGAGTTCCTTTTTCCACACAGCCTATCCAACACTTGTTGTTGGTAGTGTTTTCTATCTTGGCCAATCTTTCTGGAGTGAGATGGAATCTCAGTGTGGTTTTAATTTGCATTTGTCTCATGCCTAATGATGGTGAACATTTTTTCATGTATTTATTTGCCATTCGTATTTCTTCATCTGAGAACTGTATTCATTTCAGATGCCCATTTTTGGATTGGGTCTTTGAATTTCAAGGGTCTGTTTTTTTTTTTTTAATTCTTTGTAAGTTCTAGACAGAAGTCCTTTATCTGAGGGACTGTCCATTAAGATTTTTTCCCAATTTGTGGGTTTTCTCTTTTGTCAGGTACATACACATTAAAGACTGCTGTGTTTTCTTAGAGAAATTGATCTTTATTTACTATGTATTTCCCCTTTTTTCCCTATGACCTTCTTTGCTCTGAAGTCTCTGCTGTTTAAGTGTCATAGAGCTGCTCTCTGTTTTCCTTTGGTTAGTTAGTAAGGTATATCTTTCTCCATCTACTTATTTCAACTCTGTATGTTTTTATATTTAAAATGTTGTCTATATCCTTATAAACAATAGTTAGCTTTTATTTTCATTCCTTCTGATAATCTTTTAATTGATATATTTAATCCAAAGTCTCTCAAATTTATCTTTTATTAAACCATTAATTCAAAGTAATTCCTGGATTAATATCCATTATATTTGTTATAGTTTTCTATTTTTTGGTCTTATTTTTTACTATTTTCTTTTCTACTCTTTTTCCACTTCTTTTTCCTCTTCTACTCTTTTTGCAATTTTAAGAATTTTAACACTGAACATTTTATATGATTTCATTTTCTGTCCTTTCTTAGCCAAGAAGTTTTAATTCCTTTAAAAAAATTTTAGTGGGCCCCCAAACAATTGCATAGTTAATCAAAATTCACTTTCAAATAATTCTATACTGCTTCACGGGTATGGAAACAAAGTACATTTATTATACTATACACTATATTTTTATAGTGCAACACAAAACATATTTCTAATTCCTCACTCCTTTCCCTGTATCATTGCTATCATTCATTTCACTTATATATGTTTATGTAAGTGCATGCACACAATTAAGTACATATGTATGCTGTTATTTTGAATGTTCTAATCCATTAAGAATAATAATAATAAATTTTAATTTTACTTATTCTCTGATGGTCTTTATGTAGGTTGGAGTTTCTGATTTTTTTTTTTTTTTTTTTTTTTTTTTTTTTTTTTTTTTTTTTTTTTTTTTTTTGTACCAGGGATCAAACTCACGACCATGTGCTTGCCAGGCAGGTGTTTACACCACTGAGCTAAATCCCTGGCCATAATTTTTCTTTTTTTCTGAATAACTTATTATTTCTTGCAGCATGGGTCTACTAGGACTTGACTTTTGTCTGAGAAAGCCTTTATTTCTGCTTTATTTGTGAAGGATAATTTTGCAGGGTATGGAATACCAAATTGGCAGTTATTTTCTCTAGTGATAAATATTTCACTTTACTATGTTCTTTCTTGCATGATTTCTGAGAAGTCAGATATAATTCTTATATTTGCTCACCTATAGGTAAAATGTTACTTTTCTCTAGCTTCTTTCAATCTTTTTTTTTTTTCTCTAGCTTTGACTTAATGAATAACACACCTACAGTTTTTTTAAAAATTTTATCCTGCTTGGTGTTTTCTGATTTCCTAGATCAGTATTTTGGTGTCTGACTTTAATTTGGAAAAATTGTTATTATTGCTTCAAATATGGCTTCTATTCCTTTGTCCATCTCTTTTCATACTGATGCTCTCATTAAGCATACTTCTATCTTTTATACGAAATTAAATATATGGTAAATGTTTAAGCTTTTAAAAATTAAACTAAAAGACACATCGCCATTAATCTCACTAAAAATAATCCTCTTTGCTTCAAACACACATATTCCATCATTATTTCCACTTTTTGAGTCAGCTCTGAAGTCCTCTTTTGACGTGTGAACAAAAATATGGTACAGGCCACTGCCGAGTACTATCCGGAAGAAAGGCAGTCTTGTAAAAAACAAAACACTAATGTGTGTCCCTACTCACTTTATTCATAAGTTCTGGCACCATGGAACTTCCGGCTCTGCCTCAAAGTCCAAATGACCTTAAGTGGTGAGAATTTTGAACTGATTCAGGACATTGCAGCAGCTGTGACAGCACACTAAAGACACTCATAAAAGAGCACTTCCAGAACTGCCCCAGACAGTGGCAAGAATGACGGGATAAGTGTGCCTGAAGAAAGACAGGAGTATTTTGCGAGGAATTCATGGCACTGTGTCTTTTACACTTTTAAAACTTTACACACCAACTGTATTTTGCAATCACACTGCATAGTTGTCCCACAGTTCTTGATCCATTCTGTGTCATGTCTCCCCTCCCCCTCCCCACCTGCCTCACTCTCCATGCCCTCTTACTCCTCACCCCCATCCTCTTTCTGCTTGTCAGCTTTGGAAGGTCCTCATCACATACGCTTAAACTCAGAGATTCTTTTCTCAGCCATGTGCAGTTTATATTAACGTAATGTCCGATTTTACGTTAGTGTTATGTTGGTGGTGTTAATGTCCATGACTGTCATTCTTCATTTCACCTAGTGTTTTTGATTGCTAACATTTCTTTTTGATTCCTATAATCAAGTTTCCATTGATTTTTCCATCTCACTGCTTACATTGTCCATCTCATTTTGCGTGTTATTAGCATTTTACTCTAGTGCTTTAAAATTCCTAGTCTGTTAATTCCAACATTTTGGTAATATCTGACTCTGCTTTGATACTTGTTCAGTCTCTTCAAATTGTGTTCACCTTTTAATAGGCCTTATAATATTTCATTGAAAAGAGCATATGGAATATTGGGAAAAAGAACTGCTATAAACAGATCTTTTGTCCTGTGATGATGGGGTCAGTCGGTCTCTCTCTTTTACATAGATATATATGTATATCATATGTACATACATATGCACATGTACATAAATAATTTCATTGTTTATTCAGAACTTAGCATATGTCTGGTACATAGTAAGTGTGCTAAGAATTAGGTTTATGTTCATCCTTTAGTATTCATGAGATATTAGTTCCAGAAATACATAAAATGGTATAGTATTTGCATAAAACCAAGGTACATCCTTCCATTTATTTTAAATCATCTCTGTAGTATTTATCTATAACTAATATAATGTAAATACTATATAAATGGTGATTGTTGTTTAGGAAGTAATGACAAGGAAGAAGATCTGAACATACATAGTACAAATACAATTTTTTTTCAAATAATTTTGATCCTTGGTTGATTGAATCTACAGATGCAGAGCCTGTGAATGTGGAGGCCCAAGTGGACCGCCCTCCTCCCCTTGGTTGTGAGCTTTTTCGCTCTGTGACTTGGCTGTAAAATCTGCCTTAGCTCCTCCAGCTACAGCCCTTTGGATTTCCTTTTGACTTTGGACTTTGTTTTCCTAAATGGTTATTATGGCCTTGATGATAATAATAGCATTTCTGAGCACTTTCTATTACTGAAGGACTTTACATATTTTACTTCCATTCCCCTGAAAACTAAGCTTCACTGGGCCTCTCCTTGAGGAAACTACCTCAATGCAGGTAGTAAGTAACCTGTCCAGAGTCCCACAGTGGCAGAGCCAGGGTTTGGGCTCACTTCGCCTAGGTCAATGCCCGTGCTCTTTCTCCTACAAAATCCTCCCTGCTCATAACTGCTCTCTCCCTTATGTTAGGTAAGAAGTTTCTTTCTACTCAAACAGGACCCCTCAAAACCACAGACATTAGTCCAGGCCACAATAGCTAACACCCCATTGAACGCACTCACACAAGTATTTCGCAATGGTAAGTAGTACTTCTGCTTCATATTTTCTAAAGGAGTAGATTTCTTTCTCCAATTTTGTTGGTGTAAGGATAGGTTTACAAACAACAGAACTTTCTTGGGCTTGCATAGCTGGGCCCCAGTGAAGACCCCTTTGCCAGGAATCACAGCAAACTTCTGCAGCTGTCTTTAACCCTAAATCTTATAAGAGCTTAGGAGGATTGAGCCAGTATACTTGGAAAGTCAAAGAGAACAGATATTTAATTAATATCTACTGTGTGCCAGCTATTTCACATAGTCACAACTTTGACACCTGGGTGGGACAGATGGGGAAACGAATGAAGGTCACAGTGACCTGGTCTTGACTCTAAGCCAACATTGTTGAAAGCCAAAGCCCATGCTCTCTCCAGTTGCATGCTTGACAAAGTTCCCAGGCAGGGGGAAGACTGAGACCCTTGGCCCAGAACATAAACACAGAAATATGTTTTCCAAGCCATAGAAGCCACTTCAGGTAAATATGGCTGTTAATGCAAACTCATAGTGGTCAGATGGTAATTAAGCATTGAGCAGAAGGGGTTGTGTTTCCCCAGATTCAGAGAATACTCCCAACAGTGTCTGCATCTCAGAAAATAGCAGCTTCCTCCAAAGAAGGTTTAGGTCCATTAAAGCCCATTCTTGTACCTTTCCCCACCTCAAGTGTCTCCGAATTTATTATGCTCCAGAGTAGATCTTAGAATCCTACCACCAACTAAATCACAGGCATTTGACTTCAGTCTACAGTTTCTTCTCTCAATATCTGGGACCAGAACATTGAAATCCATTAAAATATGATGGTTGTGACTGATGGTGGTATTATCAGATTTTTATGGGTATCTTCTAAATTTTCTATTGCTTATGATAAAGTTTTTTTTTAAAAGAACTATTACAACATTTCAAAGTTTACATTTACATTTGTATAAAAATAAGCCTTCTCAGATTAAGTTTGAAGTCATTTTGGAGGTTTCTTAGTAAGCCAACTGACTTGGCTTCTTGCAGGAGAGGGAGAGATGGTAACCTGTGATTGGTCCTCATCCAGCCAAGACAGACAGACACAGATATCCACCAGAGTTTACACAGGTGGACAAGGTTTGATTTCCAGAACACTTGTTGGTATAGAGTTACAGCCACAGATTGAGTATCTGGTCATGAATAGAGCTTTTCAGAAACCAGAGACATTCTTAGATATCTTGTCAGCATGACTGTCAAGGCTTTCAAAGCCTTTTATCAAAATCTTGCCCTTGACTCACATGCATCACCATTTTGAAATCTACATTGTGATCTATCCTCGACCCTTAGGTAATAGATACCTTGGGGTGTTGCTTCTTCCCTCATCCTATTGTTGGCCTCATTTTTCTTTTCAGACTTCAATACAGAATATTTACTTCCTAAATAAACTGTTTGCATCCCTCAACTCTGACCCAGTCCTTTCTTCTAATGTTATCTCATCCTTCTTAGTCCAACAGACACAGTCTAAGACAGAAAACGGAACGGCATCAAGTTTCCTATGAAGTTCCAAGTGTTCTAAGTTCTAACCATAGCAGTGGGGCAGTTAGGTGATTTCTATTGAGAAGTCCATGACTTCAGAAAGCAGAATTCCAGACAGAGATTGGGGCTAGTGTTATAGTCAGGGCTTCAGTTCCCAGCTGAGAACTGAGGAGAAGTCAGATAATTAGAACAGGAACATGCAATAGTAGCCAAAGCAAGAAAGTGGTCCCATGACCATGGCTTGACTCAGAGTTGACAAGAAAGGTTAAGTTTGGAAACTTGGACCGTGAGATAAAAAATGACTTCTGTTATAGGGGATGTGAGAAGTGATTAAAAGAACAAGACAGGAGCCAGTGGTCATTTTGGAGTACCATAGCCATGGACGCTATCAGGAACAGAGATGTGATGATCCCCAGTGGGAAGGGGGGCTGCTTAAGTAGAGGGTTCTCACCTTGTTACTGGGTGAGCGGGGTCTGAAGGACAGGGTGTCAGGACATCTAAACATGAATTGTTGAGCCAGGGAACACAGGTGGCATTGACAGGGCCTGGGGTCAGCAGTGAAGAAAGGTATGCTGCAGTATCACTCATAAATATCTCTGCTCTGGAGCTTTTGTGAGAAGAGGTGGGGTAGACTGGAAAATACATGCATGTTTGAGTCAGACAGCTTTGGACTAAATCGGGGCTCCGCTGCCTTCTACTTGGATGACTTTGGTCAAGCCACTGTGTGGTGAATGAACTAAAAGGCAACTTCTAACTCCCAGCTGAACTGAGTCAGCGTGGTGCTGGGTGTGGAAGGTCCACCTGGGGACTGTTGCCAACGGCATAGAGGAAGAGCTGGAGGGGAAGATGGTGTGCTGCTGATTCTCCTGGAGAAACTCGTCTTGCTGGTTTTCCTGATAGGAACTCAACTGTTATCATCAGAAGGATCCTCACTGTCACTGAGGATGGCTGCAGTTCTTTTAGGAGAAGCTCTAGTCTTTACTTACGGTTAGCATTTCTTCCTGGCTCCAGTACAGATCTTTCAGTCTGCTGGCACAGATCCTTCATCCCACTAGTGCAGACTTTCTAGCTTCCATGACCGGCCTGTGGGCCTTCCCAGTGCAGATCCTGGATACAGACTTGCACGAGACATTGTTGTGGGCTCTAGACTTCCCGCTGGACTCACGTAGGGCCTTGCTGTAGGATCCAGGTCCTCAGCTGGATCCTTTGTGTCTCTGGTATGTGGATAGATTTCCCGCACTGTTTTGCATTTAACTCTTTGGGTGAATATTATAAAATGAGCCTATAAATTACATGCCCTGTATCAAATCTTTTCCCTGTAGGCCCTGACAACACCGCATTGGAACTCTGAGTCTGTTTTCCCATTTGTAAAATAAGAACAATGAGGCATATCTTTCTTGGTTGACAAAAGGAAAAGATGAGATAGTATTTACCAAGCATCTAGTATCCCTATTAGGCCCTCAGTAGATGGAGTTTCCCTTTTATGGTGAAGACCCTTCTGCTAATGAGCCACGTCCCCAAGGGCAAGGATTCCCTCAACACCTCAGGAGCAAGAGATTCCCAAGAGGGAAAGCAGGGTTCATGGACCAAGCTCCTTACCTGTACTACACAAAAATAGTTGTTTAAGAAAGTCAGAAGCAAGTGAAAAATATAAAGCAAACGCATATTTCTACAACCCCAAGGTAGTTATTAACATCTCTGTGTGTATTTTTCAAGATTATATATACACAATGTCTTATACTTCTCAGCTTGTAAACTGCCTTTTCATTCCACAACGCATTATGACTATTTTTGTTTTCCACTCAATATATAATCTCAATAAATTTTATGGCTCTATAATAGCCCACTTAATGGACAGTCTACATTTTAGCTAACAAATCTGTTCTTTACAGTTTGGTGCTGTACTGATCATCCCTTATAGCTAAATTTGGTATCTTTAGTTTTTCTGGGAGTGAAATGAATACAAATTATTATTGCTGAGTCTGCTTAGGAAGGGACTTCAAACTATTTCAGTAAAATCTGAGAGAGAATTCCAAGAAAATAACCCAGCCATTAAATCACCTCTTTCTAATTCCCCATGTATATTTTTTGATCTAAAAGTCATAGAAGACAGCTGCTTCTGGGTTTTACAAAAGAGTTTTCAATACAGATTTTTTTAAAATTAAAGATTATACTTTTGTTGCTTTAAAAAAGAAAGCTCATTAAAGCTTACAAAGACAAAACAAAAGAGGAAAAGAGGAAAAATTCACTCTTTTATAGTTTGGCTTTGTTTCCTTGTTTCCTTTATTTCTACTTTAAAACTTGTAAATACTACAGTGCAGTTGTGTTCACTGTGTGTGTACACTAGCGCCTCAGCGTTAGTCCAGGTTTTTCTAAACTCATCCGAGACTTGCCCCGAGGGACTGTGCTCAGCACAGTTTGACAGCGGTCCCTCCTGTAGGCTTCTGTCACCACCTAAGCCAATCTTCTTTCTCTGCTCCTGCATCCTCATGGCAGTCACCCCCCTACCTTTTTATACTAGAATCTACTCAGACAGATTCTTATCTTTATTTTATTCACTTTGTTTACTTTCCTACTTTAATTTTTCTCTCCCAGGGGTTTCACCTCTGCCTTCCAGACCTAAAAGCATGGAGGGCCCTGGGGAGGAGGCGATGGGGCTGTGAGCACTGGGGACACACACCCTGCCCCTGCACCTCTCCCTGGGCATGCAGCCTCGAATCTACATAGGTTTAGCTCCGGGGCCAGCAGACTGTGGTTCCCTCCAAGGCAGATGAACGTGCATGCTGTGTGGGTGGTTGCACACGTCAGGGCCAAACACAGCAGGCCAGGATGGGGAGCAGAGCTGGGCCAGGATGCTGGGACCCCTGGATAGGCCAAGGACCTGGCCTTGGAAAATAACACTCTCTAAATATTTGCCCAACCTTCAGCTGGGTGCTGCACGGGAAAAGGAGCCAGGAAGACCGCAGACTGCAGGACCGCACTCCTCCTCCTTCATTGCCCTGAATTTGCACCCTTCACCCAGCAAGCAAGCAATCGTGAGGCCTGAGTGGCAGCAGAGATACCATCTCTCATTATTTACATGCTTTGGAGGAGTTCTGCTCCCTACCGAGAAGGCCCAACAGCTATTTTCCATAGTGGGACTCTGGCAAGTTCCTGAACTTTCCTGGACCAAGTGTCTTCTCTGTCAGATGATAAACAACAGTATCTACCTTAATGGGCTGGAAGGGCTTAACGAATATGTAAGGTATTAGAGAAGCTCCTGCCACAAAGTTATCGTTGTATATATTATAGTCATGTGTACTACTGAAGATAATAAATACTATTATCCTCATTTTCCTGCATGCTTGCTCTCAACAATTCTGGTAAAGATCAATTTTTTTTTCTTTATCTCGTCACATTTCCTGCATTGTTTTAGTGCTCTCACAGACTGCACCAGGTCACCAACCCAGCCGGCCTGCACCTAAATCAAGCGCTGAGTGCAACGGACCAGCTCCAGCAGAACTGGGGCACATGCATGCGTGTGTGTGTGTGTGTGTGTGTGTGTGCATGTGTGTGTGTAGAGGTAACAGTCTGCTCACTGTACCCACAGAGCAACCCTGGGTGAAACAGAAAGCTTCATCTTTCATTGAGGATGGGAAGCCACTAAGAAAAACAGTGGCTTTGGGGAACGCGTGACTTCCCAGGGTAGGTAATCTCAGTAAGAGAAAGCTGTAGAACAAGCAGGAAAAGAAGGCAGAATTCTCCTTCCACCTGCTGGAACCCTAAGCAGTACATGAGACACAGAACATGTGGGGCTGGGCCAGGCTGACCTGCCTCTGATGTCTCAGTCTCTGCTCGACTTTGAGCAGAGCCCCTCTCCGTGCCTCAGCGTTCTCATCTCAACAATGGCTGTGCTGTGCTTACGAAAGACGATGTCCTCTGTGCAGTGTGCAGCGTGTGCCTGGACCAGTTAGGTACTACGCCCCCATACTGTGACTTCCTTTGAGTTCTTAAAGCACAATCGGATAATGTGCCCTGCAGGACCCTTGTGTCCAGAGCCTAGCAAGGGATTAATGCCTTGGTGCTGAAGACTCCTTAAACCTTCCATTTGCTGAATGTAAGAGCCAGGGGAATCCAGAACATACAGTCATAGCAATACTGTCTAGTATTTAGTAAGCACATACTTCATATTGTTCCTAATACTTCACGTTAATTTCACATAATCACCTACCATCAATAATCCTGCAAAATGTAGCAGGAGTGACTCCCCCCATTTTACAGATGCAGAAGCTGGGATTAACAAGCAGAAGGTCTGGGTTAACACCCCACCAGACCCCAAAGCTCATGACTATCAGACCTAACTCACGGATCCCTTCATTTTCATATGGGGAGCAGAAAGTCACTCTGAAAAATAGGTTTAAACAAATAGAGCTGTGTAGTCGGGGAATTTTATACTAGGTAGTCTAATGCCTAGGAAATAAATCAGCCTCTTAAGTTTTATATCACAGTACAGTAGAAATGTTTAATAATTACTGCCAAAGAACAGTATAATGCAGTGCTAAAAATGAGTAATTGAAAAGCCCATCAAGGCAGATGAGGCATCTTCTCACTGAATTGCTGTTGAATACTTTACATAATTATTTCATTCAGATTTATGATCAGCTCAGCAAAATGTATGCCTCTCCCGCTTTCTCTGCCTGAGTAGCTCAGAAGGCCTTTGAATGCCACGCGAACACCTTCAGGGGTGGACGGATGTCTCTTACACATGGATGGGGCTTGAAAGGGTTGGGGTTCCTTTAAGATGAGAAAAAGGAATAGGAACTGCCCTAAATCACTGTGGTCCCTCCATGTTTTACTCACTGCGGGTTTGTGTGCATTAACCATGCTGGGTGTGTTAAAGTACATAACAGCTCTGAGAAGGAATGATTATGGCACTCTATTTCCATCTCACAGGAGAAGTTGAGATCCAGAGAAGTGCTGGAACTTGATCAGATTCTCAAAGTTCATCTCAAACTCACACCAGACACCGGACTCCAAGCTGGTGGCCTTGCCACTGTATCATCAGCCTCTACAAGGACCCTGTGCAGGCCGAGAAGGCTCTGTGTTTTCAAAAGATACATCTCGGAAGGGCAGATACAGAAGAAAACAGATCCCAGCCAGATTTTATTAGCAGTTCTGGTTCCTTAAACCTTTGAGTTGTTGATGCTTCTGGCTCCACTCTGTTCGTTCATTTTTTCCTATGTCAGCAAGTCCTGGTGCAGAGGAATCCAGACCTGTCTCCCCCAGAGAGGCTCTTTCCCATGGATCGGGCCTCCCCACCTGGCCCAGATCAGCCAGATGAGCCGGGCTGCAGGCTTTATCGGACCATGAGCTTATCATCGTGCCTCTCCCCAGCGCCTGAGAGCCAGAGTCGTTGGCAAACTCAGTTCACTGACAGTGTGGACAGATGGTTGCCTAGATGAGACAAAACCTTTGTTTCTGATCAAAACAACTAAAAATGGGGCAAAGCAGGGAGGGGCTTGGACATAAAAGTGAAGCTACCTCAAAGGCAGGAAAAATAGTATTTTTTATAATGCATTTAGAAGATTATAAATAAAAGAAACTGTCCTTCTCTTCCCTGCCCTAGGATACAGGAAGACAGTGAAATTTCTGGAAGGCCAACTGATCTTTTTTTCTCCAGACCCCAATCTCCTCCCTAACTCTGATGCCTGGCTACTCTGCTGAGTCAGCAGACATGAGCACAGGGTCACAAATGCTCACACTCCCCCTCTCCCTCCCACCTTCCCCTGGAGAACGAGCTAAGGTCCTGCTCAGGGTTATCTAAGGGTTTACTCAGCCTCTCGGATGTCTTTTTTTGTCTTCTCCAGAACATAAAAGCCTGTCATATTTCTCTCTCATTTTAGAATGAAGATGGTAGACATGGTCCACATCTGTGAACTTCACACCTTGGGGCAGTGCCAAACTTTGAACTCATTACATTTCAACACTAAGAATCTCAAAGTGATGGTTTATGGTAGTTCTCAATGGCTATTTGTCAAACACACTCACTGGGGTTATCAGCTAGAGGATATTGAACACTTGTGGAACAGATCAAATACGTGAGGAGAAGAGATTTTGTCTTTGTGCTCCTGGAAGGGGTGGGGTGGAGTGGTGTGGAGAGGGAGATATAGCTGAAATCATGCAGAGAAAGGTGCATTTCCCTGTGCTACAGTGAAGCAAATGCACAGGAGCTGCTGGCAGGGAGCTGGGAGCAG